>WYDI02024298.1:0-17539 GCA_009867235.2 Psittacus erithacus
CCACCCTTACAGTAAAGAACTTCTTCCTTATATCTAACCTGAACTTCCCCTGTTTCAGTTTGAGCCCATCACCCCTTGTCCTTTCTTGGGTTCCTATCAGGTTTCTGTATTTCAAACACCTTTTTGGAAACTCTGGAACTGGAAAGTCTCCATCAACAAGGAGAAAGGCTCTTGCAGTGATATTCCACTTCTGACCATGCCACCTGAAGCCTCTTGGCTGTGGATGAGGCTTTGGGAACCTTCACTTTCCAAAAATGCCCCCCTGCCATAACAGAACTCAGATTTCTGATCCATGTGCTATTCTATCAGGCTTTAAAACAACCACAGGTCTGCTAGGAAAGAGCAGCAGGGTTTGAACAGGCAATACTGGCTCTCTGAGCAGTGATGCTGCTACTTAGTTATGATCAGATTTCAATGAGATTTCTGAACATATATATTCAGAGAATCGTAGAACCACAGCATGGTTTGGGTTGGAAAGGACCTTAAGATCATCCAGTTCCAACCCCCTGCTATGGGCAGTGACACCTCACACTAAACCATGGCACCCAAGGCTCTGTCCAACCTGGCTTTGAACACTGTCAGGGATGGAGCATTCACAACTTCTTTGGGCACCCTGTGCCAGCGCCTCAGCACCCTCATAGTGAAGAACTTCTGCCTTATATCTAACCTGAAGTTCCCCTGTTTCAGTTTGAGCCCATCACCCCTTGTCCTATCACTACAGTCCCTAATGAAGAGTCCTGCTCCAGCATCCTTGTAGGCCCCTTCAGATACTGTTAGATATTAGTACATATATATTATATGCAATTATATCTAATATCTATTAGATATATTATTTATATATATATAAAATACATTCTGAATATATATATAGCCCTTAAAAAAATTTTTTTTCCATCTAGAAAGCAGAGTAAATATTCAGTGCAGGAGCCGCATTGGGCTTTGATTCTGAAATACCCAAATGCTTTCTTTAAGGTCTTAGTGAGATATTTAGCACTGGTCAACTGGACCTGTCATGGCCAAAGCCACTTCCTTGCCTCAGTCTTTTTGAAGGTAAAGAAGTGCAGAAGGCCCCATCTCCAAACTGTGTGAAATGTCCTGACTGGGGCTGTGTTGTGAAAATTAAACTGGAGAGTTGGGCATAATAAATGCAGGATGATGTTTCCAGAAGATGCATTAAAATTATTTCTGATGCCTACCCCCTGCCCTTCAAACCCCAAGACATCCGTTATCCACCAACGTGGCACACAGGAAACCTTTAAAGCTGGCTAAGTTTGGTTTATTGAACTGAACAGAACTGGACTTTTTGCTATAAACCTTTTCTTTCTGGCCCCATAGGACTTCAGGATAGGTCACTATCTCTGACTTGATCTTCCCACCCTCTTGGCAGGACTCTGTCTCCCAGGATGCCGGAGGGACTGGGTGGTGTGGTCCTTCCTGCAAGTCAAGCCTTGATCTGACTTTTGATGATAGATTTAACTACAGTAGATATCCCGTGTCCTTTTTCCCCTAGGGAGAAGGGAGGATCAGACCTTCACTTTCTGCCTGTTCTTTGCCCAACATTTACTTCTGCTCCCAGTATACAGATAGGTCTTTCTGTCGTATTCCTGAGTAAATTTTGCACAGGAGGTTTTCTGCCCTGTTTCCTGGCCATGTGCAGATGTCTTGGATAGCATAGGATGGCTCAAATGGCATGAAACACATGAATCAGGGAACAGTGTTCTATTGCTCTAGAGCTCCATAATGAAGTTTAAACATTTGGCTCATACATGGGCACCTTATTGGAATGGAGATGTCGCAGTCTGTGAGCTGAATCCCACTAAAGGTAGTTAGGAAGAGCAAACCTACTTGTCAGTGGCCTTAATGCCTCTATTCACAATGTGTTTCCCTATGAAGGGTCATTCAGAGGTCTGAAAGTGGAAAAGAAATGAAACCTTTGCACAAGATGACTGAAGTTTCTTGGGGAATCTCTGGGCAGCTCCCAGATCGCTATGGGATGATCTTAAAAGTCAGTCTGTTGAGGAGATGGTTTTCAGTTGGTGAGTGGTGTTCAGTAGCAGGAATTAACACACAGTGATGGCAGAATGGTGTGGACTCATTCATTTAATGTGCACTGGAGACTAACCTTGAGCTGTCTGTGTAGAGTCTTGGATGACATGATCTAGTGTGAGGCATCCCTGCCCGTGGCATGGTTGGAACTGGAAGAGCTTTAAAGTCCTTCCCAACCCAAACCATTCTATTATTCTATGATTTTCTGATTTTAACTTGTGGGCAGAGAACTGAATGATGTAGTTGCATGGATGGGCTACCCAGCATGAAGATGAAGGGTATGCAAAGGTCTGTACCAGTGCAAAGCCTGGGTCCTTCTACGTGAGTCCCTGCTCTCTGATGATGGAAACATCAGGAAGGGATAGAAGTAAAGGAAAAGCCTATAGTGGAATATCCCCTGGAATATTCTCCCTTCTGACAACTATTGCCTCAGGGGCTCAGCTCAGAGATGATATAGAACTTTCAGTCACAAAGGCACCTAATTGCTGTTCCAGTCCCTATAGACTTTTAGCAGATGCAGTATCTCGTTCCACCATTTCAATATGTGCTGTGTGAAGAATTACCTCTCTTTGTTCATTTTGATGTTTGGATTTGATGTCATTTCTTCTTGTATTATGAGAAACTGAACAATCATCCACTGTTTGCCTTCTCCCTGACAATCCAGATTTTATGGACTTCCATTGTGTTCTTCTACAGTCATCTGTGTTCCAGGAAAGTGCCCTTTGTTTTAATTGCTCTTTGGATGGAAACTCTCCCATATCTTTGGTCGTTTTTATCAGCCTTTTCTGAACCCTTTCTAAGTCCATTCTATCATTTTTGACCTAGGCTGATCAGAAAAGCAAACAGCAGTCAAATCACATCTACATCATCGATCTATTCAGAGATGCAAAGATATTTTCAAGGTCATTCTCCATCTCTTCCATTCTCCATTTTTTCCCCCAAATTCCCTAGAATGCATTTTTTGCCTGTGACTGCTATCAAATATTGATCCAATGTTTCTATATTATATCCCCTTTTGGTTTTCCCTTTTGCTTTTCCCTTCCCTGTCTCAGATATGTACCATAAAAATATATATTACTATATATATTACAGGAGGGCGGTGAGGCCCTGGCACAGGGTGCCCAGAGAAGCTGTGGCGGCCCCATCCCTGGCAGTGTTCAAGGCCAGGTTGGATGGATACATTAACAGATGCATGGGCTTTTGAGGGCTTCTGTAAGGTGGGATTGACCCAGACCAGCACCATCCCATGGTCCGACAGACACCAGAACTGTGTAGCAATGGCCCCTCATCCTGTCTGCGTGGCTCAGGCCACACAATATTCTCATGCATTAAACTTGAGCTGTGGAAGGATGCCAAAACCAACATGCCCGTGTTGCTCCAAAGGCTCATTCAGTCCTTCTGGCCATGGCATGGGTCTTTCTAATCATACCCTTGGAGAATTCAACAGCAAAGTACCTGGGGCTTTCCTCGCGGCATCCAAGCAGGACAGCAGCCTGGCTTGACAGTGATACAGAAGGGAAAGAAATCCCTTTAACATGAGCAGCATCCATAAGGAGCATCCTTTGCTGCGGGCTTACCAGGGAACACAACATCCATCCCCCTTCCCCAACACCAGTCTGACTCAGCCACATACGAGCATTACAGAATGCAGGGTGAAGCCATGACAATCTTCCCTGGAGCTGATGAGTGATATTTGTATATGTATTTGTAGCTGTATATGGTGCTTGTTTTGCCTCGGCCTGGAGCTATCCCTGAAGGATGAGCCAGCCTTGGGCTGTGTGTGTCATTTGTTTTGCGAAGAGATATCCATGGGCTACTTGTTGGATGTTTCCAGGGCTCTGTTTCTCCCCTTGCTTAAAGCAGTGTTGGACATTGCTTTAGCATTCTAGAGGTGATTTGTCTTCTTTTGCCATTCTCCCCTTTGGGCTTTCCACTCTGAGTCCTTCCCATGACACCCAGCTCTGAGAAGCCAGTGCCCGCATCTAGAGGTGCCATCAGGCTGCATCTTGTGAATCACCTGGAGTGAGACGGGTGAATAGGAAACGTTATTTCCATTTCACCATGAGTCGTGGTTTTGTGAGTGATGCTCAGATTTTAACTTCAGCAGAAAAATGCAATCTTCAATGAGTTAAAATTTCAGTTTCCAATTAAAAACCTTACTTTTATGGAAATCCTTTCACAAAAGCTTGTTTCAGACCACCAATTACACAATACCCTTCCCTTCTCTCTGCCTTCTTAATCATGGCTGCATCCAGACTCCTCCTGCTCCATAAAGCATCTGGGGTAAGATATGGCTTCATCCTTTCAACCCTGTATAGCATAAAGCTGAAAGTGTCCTCTTCTGTTGTATTCTTACCATAAATTCTTGCATGTAGGAACAGTCGTCCTTGTGAAACTGTATAAAAGTCTTTAAGGAAAACCAATAGTGGATAATTCACAGGTTTCTCTCCCTCCCTCCCTGATCCCCCACAACCTCTGTTGTAAAAATGAGACACAGCCACAACTCACAGCGAGGTTTTAGACAGGTTTGTGCATGTATTTGGTACAAACGAACAAAAATATGTGCATTCTGGTTCATTGAGCTTACATCAACCTGACAGGACTTGAATCACGAAACAGAAAGACGCCGGCTAATAAATACATCTGGGGATGAAAAATAAAAATCTAGACATAAAAAATCCCAATGTCTGCTAAAGAAAATGTACACTTATATACACACTGTAAACAATAGGAATGCAACCCAACTGCAGTCCAGCTCAGGCTGGCAGGGACCTTCCTTCTCCCTGAAATAGGACTCGCGAGAGTCTACTGACACACAAGCTGCTGTTCACCATCCTCATCACTCGGTTTGTTGAAGCAGCGAGGTCTGATGATGATATTGATGGCAAGAAGCCAGTGCAATGAAGTGAGAGCTGCTGGATAACCAAGGTATGGGGGGGCTTTGGGAATGGCCTGCTTGGTAGAGCTGGAGAAATGGGGCCATACCCACAGTTGGTTGCACCATTGTGGACCCAAAGAAGTCAGTGGGATCAGACCAGATTTACCTCCTGAAAGTCTGAGCCCATTTTTCTAAGCTTGGAGAGTTTGGAGATAAAGGGAATCAAAGAGAAATGCACAGTTTTAGATACTCAGGTCATCCTTCATACAATACTGTTCTTCCTCCCCTGCCAGCAAAGACAACCCTGCCTACTCTAAATGAAGCTCTACATGAGCATCCTCAGAGTCCAGTCTTCGCATTGCTTCTTCTGATGCAAGATGCTAAATGAAAATGGGGCTCTACCTTAAGTGAGAAACAAGCATTTTGCCTGAATGCAGCACAGCAGAGCTCAAGACTTCCCTACAGCATCTTCTAGGGTATATCTCAGTGCCAGATTAGACGCAGTAAGTAGATAAGCCAGTTTGGGCATTTATGTGTGTGTATGCATGTGTGCTTAAACTGCCTTTACCCTCATTTTCTCCCTCTTAGGTCTGTAAGGAATTGGGATGGAGAGGCAGTAAACCTCCAGGCTAATCCTTATTTCCCTTCTGATTTGTTTCAAGGGGCTGGAGGCTGTAAGTGGAAGCAATCATGTCAACTCATTCATGGGAATGAACTGCTTGCCAGCAACTGTTAAAAGACCCTGCAAGGTCTCCATTTATAGGATATCTGCCCATCTGTAGGCGAATGTGCTATTTTGGAGGTGACACATATGTATAAATATAGTAAAGTGTGTGTGTGTATCTTTATGGTCACGGATGCAGATGTTACCATGTGCTGTGGACATCTGGCTGTGGAGAAACACCAGATAAATCCACTCCTGAGCATCAGAGAGCATTTAATGGCAAACGTCCATCTTCCCCCCTTGAATAGGCTTTCAATTCTGATATCTGTAGCAGCTTGTCCTAAACTCTGCCCCAAAGCACTTACATTACGCCCTTGCCTGTGCTAGTCCTGCAAAGCACTGTCACCAGAACAGGGTCCAAGCATGCAGATCTGGGAGCATTTACTCCCTCGGATAGTGGCATCTGTGCACCTGCATCCTCAGAGGTGAGTGGAAGGCAGAAGTAATGCTTTCACCTTGACCTTCCAGCCATCTCTGCTCATTCCCTAATGCCTTCTCTGTAACATCCTCAGAGCCAGCAGCATGCTTTCCCATCAGGATCCCAAAAAAGTTCAGGAAACCATCAGCGTCTGAAGTCTTTACACTGTAAAATGACTTTCGTGTCACCCCATCATCTCTGTAGGGTCTCACTTCCCTTGACAGCCAAAGTAACAGGGACAAATCAGATGCATTTCCCCATGGAGGTTCTCATGGGATATTGGACCATTGCTTTTGGTAGAGTTGAACCTCTCTAGCTGGGCAGCCTCTGCAGACACTGGGCGATATGCAGGCAGTAAGGAGGCTGGGTTCAGCGTAAGTGCAATGCTGCCCATGTGCCTTGGTGCTGGGAGGAAAATATTTGGACAAAATCTGCAGGTCTTTGTGCAGTAATTTGCCCAGCTTGGAGTCTTGCCTTGAGGAAAGGGCAGAAGGATGTTAAGGGTGTTGAGATAGGGCCAGCTCCAGACGTCACGTCTCAGTATGCACTATACATTAAAGTAAGAAACCAAAGACTGACTTTTCCCCTGATTTGATTTCTTTTAAAACAGAAAAAAGAAAGGTGTCTTTCTCTGTGCTGTGCCTAGGAGCCTTTCATCTTCCTTTGATAGCCACCCTTAGCTAGATGCTCTGTAGGCACTTTCATGAAAGACTCCTAATGGGGTTTGGAGAAAGTGCTAATGTGGATGAGTTTCCATCCAGGACACATTCAGTTGCGTGTTTCCACTCTTCAACTTCATATTCCTGTTCTTTAGTCACCTGTCTTGAGACATCGCACTTCAGATCCAGACTTTGCCTCCATTACCTATGTGTCTCCTGCCTCTGCTCACAGCTTAAGCTGATGAACACTCTTTGTGGCTCATTGGTGTATGAAATATGATAAGACCAGTGCCTGCAGTACATGGTCAGGTAGATTTTGGATGATCTTCTGAACTGCAAAGCACTATTTGTGTGAGCCTGGCTGAGGTGGGGCTGTCATTGCTCCAACCTCCCTGAGGTCCCCCAGGAGACCATGGTGTCCTCCTGAAGACAACTCACACTGTAGGGCTGTGAGCAGGGCAAAAATCCACCTTATTGACATTGCTTTTGACCATGCTAACAGACATAACCAAGAGCCATTGCTGAGAGCCACCAAAGGCTTTGATGTATCAGCTATGTGGGAAGTCACTTTGAAGAAGTGTCATGAGCATGACTCTGATGGGGGAGAAGATCCATCTACATGAGGGAGCTCCAAGTGCACATCAGCTCCATTTTAGATGGGCAGTAGAGGGCTCAGGCTGAGCCATCCCACCATTCCTGAGCCACAGAGCAGGCTGGCTACAGACCTGAGAGAAGCCCCTGGGATACATCTTTATTCTGTGTTGTCTGAGAGAGACAATAAAAAGAGCAAGAAGGGAACAGAAAAGGTGGGGGATGATCAGCATCAAAAGGAGCTACTTTCTCTCTGTATAGCAGATTGATGTGCACTAGAGCAATATGGGTTGCAAGTGTTTCAGTTGCAAGTGAAATGAAAAATGCATCACAGGTTGGAATTACGGAAGAAAGACCTGCACACCCATTGGCATCAGTGTACACACCTGGACTGCTCCTCTGGCCTAAAACCAGGTTACATGGAAGGGACAAAGCCGTGGTCACTGCAAACAATGATGGGCAGAGAGTCAGGATCCCCCCATCCTGCTTGGGAATACCACAGTCTGCTTACCCCCAAAACAAAGGCCTCTCCTGGAGGTCCTATCCAACCCTGTAGACCTACAAGCTCCCAACCCATTATCTAACGGATGAGCTGCCAGCTACTGCTCAGCAGTGTCCTTTCTGGGTGCTGCCTCTGGATAGGAACATGACCATATGTACTAAGGCAGGGTTGGCATCCTTTGGGGTTTGATCTTTCCATTAGATTTGATGGTGGTGTTTTTAAGGCAAAGGAGACATCCTGGTTTTCGTTCATAGCACAGCTTCTTCCAAAGTCAAAGATAAGAATCCACTGGAGGAAACAGCTCTCATCCTAAGGCCATATCCACCCCACATCTTCCTCTCCCACTGCTGTTTGTTAAAATGGGATGTGCCCCTGGCTCTTATTTGAGGAACCCATGATCCCACAGGAGGAGCTGACCTCTTTGTCGGGGATGCTTTGATAACCTTTGGGCAACTGCATTTTATACCTGATTGCTGCTTCCAGTCCACCTGACAGACCCACAGATGGTATCCCTTCACCTTCCTGCCAGATACCTCTAAAGAAACCATCAAAAGCTGTCCCAGTGGCTTCAAATATCTGTTTCTCTCAGCCCGCAGCAGTCTGTTAAGTCATAGGTTTGATAGTCAATGGTTTCTGTGAAGTCATGAGGGATGCCGATGGAGACAGACTCCACCTCTGTTTTGTAGGTGGCTGTCACCCCCCCTTTGCTGGAGCCGCCCCGGATTTTGTTGGAAAGGCTGTTCATCTTCTCCTTCAGTTGGGTGGATGCTGGTTTCTGGAAAGGAGTGAGCATTTTCCAACCCTTGAAGCTGAGTGTTCGCCTCTTACTGGATCTCTCCTGAAAGGAAGAGTTAAATAGGAACGAGCTGTTCAAGGTGTTAATCCTGGGCCTCAGGTCTGTCTCAGAGTCTTGCACTGAGCTGTTGATGGAGGCCCCTCTCCATTGATGGTCATAGACGCGCCATATAGGTCTTCTTCTGCGGTGGCATTGGCACTTGAGCAGCCTGATGAAAGCTCGCTTGAACTCTTTGCTGGAGCACGGGTAGATGATGGGGTTCACGCAGCTGTTGAAGTATCCCAGCCAGAAGATGACCTTGAAGACAACTTCGGAGGGCTTCAGAGATGGGAAGAAGGAACCTTGGAAGAGAAGAAAAGGAATATGGTTAGAGAAAGAGGAAGGGGATGGCAGTGCAGGGTATGGTCAGAACAGCCTGCAAGAGGAGAGACCTGTGGAGAAGATGTGATTCTGACATTAGGTCCTTGGCTAGCAATGCTGTTACAACCACAGAGAAGAGCTGGCCATGGCAGGACTGCAAGGCATCAACCCTAAAGTGATAAGAATGGGTAATACTATGTCTTTAGCAGGAGCCTCCTAGTCCCCACTGTAAAAAGGCTGCTAGCAATGGACCCAACACCCTCAAACACATCTGTGAGCCATCATGGCAGCCCCATGCAGCTTGGAGGGCTGCTGGCAATTGTTTCATGAGCTACACAAGTACGAGGGGTGGGGATGGAGGGCTTTTTTCACACCTCCAGGTAACCGTTCAGCTACCACCCTCCCCAGTCCAGCACACACCGTGTTTTGAAGGGGATCCATTCAAGGGGAGAAGGTCCTGGTGCAGGACCCAACAGCCCTATGGTCAAAGTTGTTTGCATCACCGTGGGCTCAACCATCCTGCTCTGAACTGATGCAGGTTACTTGTACCCAAGAGGTGTCTTCCATGCCTATGTGCCAGGCTGCTTTCTGAGACCTTAGAGAAGTGGATGGGGACATCGCTTTGGGGAACACGTTCAGTGGTCCCCACACTTCCCTGGGTTATCAGCACAAGGCCAACAAGCCCTGCCCCATTCCAGACAAGACAGAAAATTGTTGCTTGGCTTTTTTGCATGGATAGATTCTTGGTACCTGCTTTTCCTATCTGTTGCACTGCACAGTTAACCCTCCAGTGTAAAAGGGTGGATACAGCCCTGTCATCCTTACGGATGGAAGAGCAATGCCTCTTCACCCTCTGCATATATTTTGGGTCATCAATGTCACACACCCTCTGTTCAAATTCCATACTGATGCTAATGTAGACTGTTAAAGTGGGCTCAGATCCACCACTCCAAGCTCATACCTGCTACTTGTAAACTCTTACTCCACTCTAACCCCTACTTATGCTTTAGTGCTGGAGGCTCCTGGTGGGTTTTCCTTGATGGAAACGCAAGAGGTGTTTCCTGCAGCCAGAAGATGTCAGTGTTGCTCCCGCATGGCCTCATTGCTCTCAGCATTCCCCACTCCCATCTGAAATAACTTTCTGACTCAGCCTTAATTCCTTGTAATTTTAGCTGGATGACAAATCATGCCTCCATGTGACCGAGCGTTAATTTGTATTTTAGTAAATAACATTAGCTCTGGATATCATTATTATTTGCCCTGCGCTCAAAAGCCTGGTGTCAAAACAGTAAAACAGGTGCCAGGAACAAGAAATTCGGGACTGACACTGCATAAAAGCTGTCCAAGCTGACTGCTGCAGGAAAAACATCATCCAGGAAACCCAGAGCACTGGTTCCAGCAGAGCTTTCTTACACTCGTCCCTAAAAAGTGGCCAAATTGCAGCCAGGCTCAGCATTAGTTATATGGGTTACTCCATCACAGGGATGTGGGAGAAAATAGACAGATATTGGCATTTACTGATGGTTAGGAGGGAAAGCATAGATGAAGCCATGCAGAATGTTGAAGGGCAACCTTAGTCTTAGGGCTGGAGTACACACTGGGTGTAAATATGTGCTGAGGAGGCATTGGATAAAGACAATAAGCAGGACTGATGTCCCTGTGCTGGCAAGACCTGAGGCTTTCATGGAAATGAATGGTATTTGCAGTTAAATGAGCAGCCTCTGGTGGTGTAGATTGTGGTTTTGAATAGAGCAATAACACCAGGGTTAGGTTTTGTAGAGGCAATGATCCCACCTTGGTTGCGTTTGATTGAAGGGGTTTATTCTTTCCAGGACAGTGGTGAGCTTTACAGGCAAAGCTGCTTGAATCACCACATCCAAAGCAGAAACAGCACCCCTGAGTGTTTAACCAGGAGCTTTTAAACACCCCAGTGGTGCTCTTCAGTCTCTGCTCTTCATCCAACCATGGCTTTGAGCCTCCCCACTTTGTGCACTGCCCCCAGCCCACCACTCTGGACCTACAAGCACCATCTGATGCTTTGGGCAATGAGGACCAGTGGTGGCTTTCCAAGCCTGGCATCAATTCCTTTCCTCCATCTCTCCATTGTGAGGGTAGTGAGGCACTGGAACTGGGTGCCCAAGGAAACTGAATGCTCCATCCCTGGCAGTGTTCAAGGCCAGGTTGGACACAGGGGCTTGGAGCAAGCTGCTCCAGTGGAAGGTGTCCCNNNTGGAGCAAGCTGCTCTAGTGGAAGGTGTCCCTGCCCATGGCAGGGGATTGGAACTGGATGAGCTTTAAGGTCCCTTCAACCCAAACCACTCTGTGATTCTATCTCAGGTCTTGGCATTAGAGGATGGGTCTGTTTCCCTGCACAGGCTCCCCTTCTCCATCCTGCCTGGGACCAGCCTCTACCCTCTGCTCTCTGCAAAGCAATCTCTGGCTCTCAGACCTAACATTGTGTTGTCCCAGCTTGACCCTGCCATAGCTCAGTATGGTTGTTTGGGGCCAAAACAGGTGAAGGACTTCATTAAGCGCATAAACCTTTTCATTCCTTTGTCAGGGAGAGGTTTTGTGCCTCAGTTTCTCCACTGGAAAAGGATATTAATCACCATAACCCCTTTCACAGCGTTGCTGTGGGCCCTGCTTGCAGCACACACTGGGCTCTCAGGGGAGCTGCAGATTTATGTAGTATTTTTTCAACTTTCAGAGTTGAAAAGAAAACAAGAAGCTGTGGTAACGAGGCAAATCAAAGAAGGGTCCCTTTAGAAATGAGACCAGTAATTGCTGCTTGAGCCGGGCTACTTCAGAGATTGATGCTTGCTTAAACAGCCCGATGGTTGCTAAAATAACACATCCAGTGCTTAGCGGCTCATTGAAGTTTCTGTTGTACAAGATCTGCCCAGACAAAAAAACACAAATTGAAAAGAATTCAAAACCAACTCTATGAATTCTCTGAAGTTCAACTTTGGCTGGTTTTCACTGGCTAGAACCTCGTGTACATCTGAAGACAAGGGGCTCATTGCCATCCTCATTACCATGCAAATAAGCGTGCCCCTTGGAAGAGACGTGTGCTGGGTGCATCCATAGTTTCACCATTTGGTCACACTGGGATGAACAGGACTAGGCAGGGGGTCCCCCAGAACAGGTCCTTGGCTGCTAAATCTGTACGTGCTGGAGCATAAGACTCTTGATATGCATTGGGCGGCAGCACCTAAGGAAGAGTTGAAGGGACTTATTTAGGGAATGAGTAAAGATTGGAAGAAATCAGCTTTTGATTTCATATGCACAATTATGTGACAGCATCTTGAGAGAGGGAGAGGTTTGGGACTGGGCTTTTTAAGAGTTATTGTGTAAAAGCATAGGTATTATTAGGATTCATGAAAGACTGTGTGGAGTAATGGGCACTTGAAGAGCTCAGGAGGAGCTGGATGAGTCCGCGGTCCAGAAATAGAAAATATGAGTAAAACCTCAGGTACAGGAGCAGACAGTGATGCATCAGCACTAGATATCTCAGTGTAAGAGCACTTTTTGATGATCTGGTCCCAAAAGCATCAAAGCCAGAGCAGGACAGTATCAAAGAACGGGAAGAACGAGTATTGTAGGACTGTGACATAATAGAGATTTGTGAAACCTGGTCTTGTTTCAAAGATGAGCTCTTCCTGCTCACTCATAATCAGCCCTCTGGACACCTCTCTTGGGCATCCAGCTCAACGCATAGACA
Organism: Psittacus erithacus; assembly: GCA_009867235.2. Taxonomy (NCBI): domain Eukaryota; kingdom Metazoa; phylum Chordata; class Aves; order Psittaciformes; family Psittacidae; genus Psittacus; species Psittacus erithacus. The sequence continues at coordinate 12,696 of WYDI02024298.1, forward strand.
AAGCTTGGTGAGCTTTCCAAAGGAGGAGGTGGTGACACACACCCTGGGGACATCTGCCCATGGGGCGATCTTGGTGTGGTGAGCACTGACAATACATGCAGTATGTGTGCTGGGATCCAGCAATGCCCTGCCATGCTGGAGCATCTGGGACCCCAGAGCCCTCACAGGGAGAAGACAATAGGCTTGGCTTGCCTTTGCTCTGCTTCAACATACAACCTAATCAAATCCATGTGTTTAACAGAGAGGCAGCCTGGGGAGTAGGGGCAGACCTTCTGAGGTGAACCTTCTTCACCTTGACTGACCACCCAGTGATGCTTGTTCTCCTGGTCGATGGAGGACGCTGGTTGTATCTCAGTGTAGGGTGCTATAATGTAGGATAGGATGCAGACCCTCATTCTCTATATTCTCCACTGCCTTGTTGAGACGACTCCCTGTTGACTTATAAGATCCTGCTGAGGACTTTGTCTTCTAATAAATGACACGGTTTAGCATTTAGTGTCCCTGCCCATGACCGGGGATTGGAACTAGATGACCTTAAGGTCCTTTCCAACTCTCACTATTCTATAATTCTATGATTCTAATACTGCTGGGTGCTTGAAAGTCAGGTTGGAGCCTTTATAACTTTCATCAGTTTATAAAAGGTCATTTCACATCTTTCAAAGCCTGAACCCTAGTGACAGAGCTGGGTCTGAGCATCAGCTGCAGGTCCTGTTGTAACCCTAGAGAATTACCTTCAGGATCACAAAGAAATTAAGAAAGCTGCAGATGAGCTCAGGGAAAACCATCCTGCACTGTGCAAAGAGACTGGACTCAGACCAAACATGAGCTAAAGGCTGGATTTCATTCTCCTGGTGGTGCCAAAGTTGAGCCGAAAAAGTGTGTGCTCTGAAGTGAAAGCAAAAGAGTGATTTATTTGCTGTCCTTACCGTGTGTGTGCACAGGACGTATGGGTTTATATGCTCTGTGTGTGCCTATGCATTTTTTTCCCTTAGTTAATATCACTCTACTCACATCTGAGGCAAAACCATCCAGGTACATGTCTCTGAAGCCATCGAAATGGTCCCCACCACTGTTGCGCCCTGCGTTGGCTGGGAATGGATGCAATCTCCCCTCCACGTATCCAAACACATATCCCATTTATTTTTTATCTTGTTCAATTTAGCACAATCTCATGATCTTTCCTTGCCTGCCCTTCTCCACCCTGCCCTCCCCATGACTCACTCGAAGGTGATATCACTTGGATTGTTTGGAGTTGCTGGTCCCAGTGTTCAGCGCTCCGAAAAATAAAGCAAAACAAGAAGAAAAGACAAATGCACAAATGAAAATGGACCCAGTCCAAGCTAAATTCTGGCCCTGGCTCCCAGTACGCAGCCGGAATCTGTGAGCAGGCTTGCTTTGTGCTGCAGTTGGCAAGGGCATCCTTGCTTTAAAAGGTCCCTGCTTTAGAGCGTGTATTAGAGTCCATGGCACAGAAACGCTGCAGACGTGATAGCAGGTGGGAAAAACAACGTGCCAAAGTCATGCCCCAATGCTGTCCCATCAGGAATATGGAAAATGTGAGGACAAGCAGGATTGTTCACACTGACAAGGGGTTTTACTGTTGCTTGGGGTGGGCTTTGTATCAGGAACCCTTTATCCTTCTCAGGATAGCTTTGTATCAGTCCCTGGACAGGAATAGCTTACGGAGAGTTGGATCTTGCAGGTGTTGCTGGAATGCCATGCAGAGGGTAAATAGAAATCTATTATTCACTGCCTTTACAGCGTAAGCAGCATGACAGGAGATGGAGACTACTGGTGGTAGGTTAAAAGTAAAGAAGAGACAGTTCATCTCACAGTGTGTTGCTCAGTTGGGGATGTCCCTGCAGCAGGAGGCTGCTGATGCTAAAAAATGCTTGGCAAAACTCATGGAAAAGAGGAAAATCTACCCAAGGTGCAAACCATTCTGTTCTTGAGTGAGGAAGCTCCAGAAATCCATATGTAGGATTAGGCCATAGGTGTTCCATCACCCGTTTCTCCTGAATGTGGCCTCAAAGGTCAGGTGGCCTCTGAGGACTCCCTCAGGATGCATTAGAGCAGCAAGCTAAGAGAGTTTCAGCTGGTATAGGAAAAGCCCTGATGCAGGAGGTCCTGTAGCTGCTGAAGCTCACTGTGGGCACTCCTGGCCAAAGAAAGAGTCATTCTCTTTGTTCTTTTCTTCTGGTTCTCATAAAATGAATTAATTAAATCTGGTCCAAAGTAATCATAAGCTGCCACTTTATGGTCATCATTCAGCTTGCATCCTTCGTTGCCAGCTCCTTCCCAGGCTTCCATGATGGACAAGCTCCCTGACGCAGCTGCCAAGCTATGGGAGGATGGGCTGGACATTAGCATTGATTTCTGCCTATGTGTGGGACTGGGAGCCTGAGCTTCTGACCAGTCTTTCCTGACCTTCTCCACCATCCGCTGTTGACCAGCTCCATCCCTGGCAGTGTTCAAGGCCAGGGTGGACACAGGGGCTTGGAGCAAGCTGCTCTAGTGGAAGGTGTCCCTGCCTGTGGCAGGGGTTGGAGCTGGATGAGCTTTAAGGTTCTTTCCAACCCAAACTATTCTATGATTCTATGACCACATCCACGGTACATATCAGGGTCCTTAGAGGGTTAACACCTCCTTGCAGTTAATGGTGTGTCTTGGAGCGATGAGGGAGTTCACTGCCCTCCCATTATGGACCCAAGAGCTGCTTGGCATGGGGAGGAGGACAGCATGTTCACAGTGACTCCAGTGTTTTCCCCATGGGATGATGGCGTTGGGATATCGGGCGGAGTGAGCCTTTTAGCTGACCACATAAACAGTGTCACAGATAAGTGATAGCTTCCATCATGCCAATGAAAGCTGCAGTGAGCTGCCTGCATCCTCAATGTGCATAGAATGCCTGCTTAATCATAGCATTATAGAACCCCAGCCTGGTTTGTGTTGGAAGGGAGCTTAAAGCTCCTCCAGCTCCAACCCCTGCCACAGGCAGGGACACCTTCCACTAGAGCAGCTTGCTCCAAGCCCCTGTGTCCGACCTGGCCTCCAACACTGCCAGGGATGGGGCAGCCACAGCTTCTCTGGGCACCCTGGACCAGCGCCTCAGCACCCTCACAGGGAAGAGCTTCTTCCTTATCTCCAACCCGAACTTCCCCAGTTTCAGTTTGAACCCATCACCCCTTGTCCTATAAGTTGGCTTGATCCAACTTGTGCACCCTGATCTGGTCAAAACCAGGGATAAACCACCCTTCCCTGCCTATTTCTGACCTTCTCAGCAGTGTTGCGTTTTCCCAAGTTGATGGTTGGATAGGCTTTCCTTGGCCATGCCAAAGCCCATGGTGGGGTGTGCATATCTGGAATGCAGGGGCTTCATGGGGAGAGAGGGCAGCCTGTGGTGTGGTGGGGTGGTTGCAAAGGCAGGAGAGACCAGACTGGGAGGGGGTGAAGGGCTATGGAAAACACCAACGCTCTCAAGCAGGATCTCAAAGCTGAGGTCTGAATGTGGCTTGCCTGGCAGCAACAGAAAGATAATGCAGTAGAGCCTTGTTTTGATCATTTACTGGTCTAATTCATGGTCCCCAAACCAAACTGTCCCCTAACCTCTAGGCAGTACAGTCCTAATGATGTCTCCAAAGCTTTCCTCTAAGTTGCAGCACATCAGCAGGACTTGACTGAAATTGCTCTTCATTCTCCTGCACTTCGTTCCTATTAAAGCTCATGTTGGAGCCTTTCTCAAAGCAACCCCATGAATCTGGACCTCTGATGGGAGTCATTGCCATGAGGATGTTTCTGAGGCATCAAAACCCTGAAAACTGTGGGTCTTTTGTGAATCACTCAACTGAATTTAGGCATCTAAGGAGACCTCTGACTCCTGGTTCATGGGCAGCACATCATGGGCATCCAAAGTTACTCTTGACGGATTTCACCCTTAATGTCATTGGTCCCCTCTCTTAGGAGGAGTTGCCAAAACTTCTCATGCGTCAGTTTCTCTCCTGTGCAGGATAGGACTTTCATCACTGGAGGAGTTTCATCAGTGAGCCTGCCGTAGTGGAGAAGAGTAACATAGTGAAGAGCCACACAGGTACATCTACACTAATATCTAACAGAAACCTAGTTAGTCTTGGACTGTGCACAGCTTAGCATGGTCCAGCTAGACCTTTCCACATGAATCTGGTCCAGGGAACAGTTCACTTCAGAGACCATTCCCAAAAAGCCATAAGGACCCAACTATGCAGCCCTCTGACATTGTCCCAGCATCCTTAATCACCTCCATATGCCCTCATGCCACATCACAAGGCTTGCAATGCAAACCATGTGTTTCAGAGGGGAGATCCACTCTGGTGGGCTGCCACACAGCACCCCCTGCTCTGCCAGAGATTCACAACTCCACCAGAGTAATTACATTGAAGGATCACTGGGAGACTGCATGGGGCCCAAGAAGGGCTTCAGGCCAGCTGCTGTGAAGGACATAGTCTACTCCACTCTGCCCCACAGCCCTTGCTCTGGGGGACTGTGACCATAAATTGGCTCTTTTATTCTCTGTTTCCTTGTTGCTGTTGTTTCAGCAGTTTAACTAACAGCTAGAAGTTAGCTTGGCTCCTGAGCAAGCTGTAGCTAAACTCATTTGCTGAGTACCACTGGGAATGTGCTTATGTTTAGGTGAGGGGGACCCATAGAAGGTTCAATATGCCAAGTTTCTTGGGAAGGCATTCACCTTTCATTAGGGGACACAGGGCTGAAAGCAGCAGTGGCAAATAGAATCATAGAATCATAGAATAGTTAGGGTTGGAAAGGACCTTAAGATCATCCAGTTCCAACCCGCCTGCCATGGGCAGGGA
>WYDI02024299.1:4462-14759 GCA_009867235.2 Psittacus erithacus
GGGAGTCGTGTTGGGTTGTGTGTGGTGGGGGGGTGTTTTGTTTGTTGTTGTGTGTGGGGGTGGGGGGGGGGGGGGGGGGTGGGGAGAAGATGAGGCTAGTCTTCTCAACTTTGCCCTAGTTTCTTAAAAACAACAAGCCAGTAAGGAATGACGGCTGTGGATTGGGCCCCATCCCTGCTCTCCGTGGAGATGGGCTGTTGCGCCATTCCTGGGGAACTGCAACATCACTGCTGACGTTGGGTAAACGGGAAGTGAGGGTTTCCAAACAAAAGGGCAGATCACAATGAAGACATCAGCTCTCCTCTGCTGCTGGGCAGCCTCTCTGCTGCCTTGCCTGCCTACACTGCCCAGAGCTTGAAGAGACCAGGAGACAGGCAGTGCCCCTGGCAGACAGCTGGAAAAGCCAAGGTGAGGATGTATGGATGACTGGAAATTCCAGCACAAGGACTGGAGCTAGATCAGGGGATCAGTTCCCTCCTGGGTTCCACTAGCAACTGTGTGCCTGGGACACGGTGGCACCCTCCAGACCCCTGTTTCTGAGAGTCCATCTTGTGCCCATTTGGTAGCCCCTGCCCTTCAGAAGGGCAATAAAAGAGAGGGGGAAAGCAATCCAGAAAGGGAATGAGTCCAAGAAATTGCTGTGAAGCAGATGTCTGGGAATCATTATGAGAACACTCTCAATCTTCCCAGAGCAGCTGAAAGCTTTACTGCCAACAGCACTTGGCTGCCAGTCTCCCATTGCTGTATAAATGATGATAATGGTCTTTGCTACTTCTTCTCCACACGTTCTCCTCCTCTCTGTGGGGGTGGACTCTCCTTGGCAACCACAAAGCTCTTGTTATATGCAAGAAGTTGTTGGCAGTGAGGACCAGGATTGAACAGAAAAGGGAGGGGGGGTAAGGTCCCTCCTCAAGCTAAGAACCACCACTGATGGGCTCCTGCTGTGGCATTTTGTGCTCATTATGTAGCTACTATGGGTGCCATTAATAGGCAGCACTTGTCTATTAACAAGAGCTTTGATAGGGAGTGAAAGGTCAGAACCATCCAGTGGTTATAGGAAAAAAGCAATGAGCCTCTTTCCTTGTGGTAGCACTTTCCAAAGTTGACTCGTTCCTAGTACAAGCCTAAGAAGCAGATGCCTTCTGCCATGGTCCATCACTTGTCTTTGCAAGTAGCATATTCGTACAACCCTCTAGTTACTCAAGGCCTGTCTCAAATTTGTGCAAAAGGTCCCTGCTCATTAAATTATGTAATTCCCAGTACTTAAATCCGACACTTCCCTCAGTTTGAATTTCTTCTGGTGGTAATTAGCTGAGGCTCAAGGACTTACTCTGCAACAACTCCAAAGAGCCCTTTCTACAAGGTACCGTTCTGATGGACTGTCTGCTCAACACTGAGATATTCCAAACAGCACACTGAGCAACAGCAAGACAAACCCACCAAGTAAAGCGTTTATGGCCATAGAAATATTCATTTCTGCAAAACAGTAAAGCAGAGCTCCTTGTCCTGCAGCACCTCTTTCGCTTCTTGCATGTGAAGTTAGAGAGACCCACCAAGCTTCCTAGAGGTGAGTTTCTCCCTGCAGTAGTAGTGTTCCCCCACTTGCCTGATCTATCAGAACAGACAGCTTTTCTACCTGTAGGGTTTCAGGCTGTAGTGATTATATTTCAGACATTAAACTTGTCGAAAAATAGCAATAAGTAAACAAATACTTATTTAATGTGTATTTAATTTGTGGACATGTTTAGGATTGTGCCCCAGGCCATGCGCCTGGCAGACATAGCCCAGTCCAGAGGAGCCTGCAGTTCATATCTGACACCACTGATGATGTTTTCTGTGTTTAGACATGTAAGTACCTTCCTGTACAGAGGACAGGGAGCTATTCTTACTCCCAGATAGAGATTCAAGATATGGATGATCCAAGTTTGCCATTTTCTTGGATTAAAAAACCTCAGGCTTCTCCAGAAACTTTAAATGCTCATACACAGGTCCGTTGAGCACATGTGATAGCTCTAAACATCTACTGTACAGAAAATTAGTATCAAAGCTACTGAGCAGAAGCCTACCAGATTCAGTCATCTCCCTGAAGATAAAGGTAAACCAGAGAGCCATGAAATCTCTTTCCCCAGTAGCCCTCTCCCTGGTTAACTGGTGGGGTATTCAGCATGGATTTTCCTCTATTAGCCACCCAGGCTTGAACACTGGCTCCCTATGGAACGAAGGATTGTTGGATTTCAGTAGACTCTGGCATGAGTAAAAGGCAAGTAATCCCTCCTTTAAGTTACTCAGAAATGAGAAGCAGGCACAAGCAGGTCTGCACCAGCCAAGAAATGTTTCCCCATAAATCTCCCCATGCCTTTTTGGTGGGATTAGTAACAGCAGAGAACTGGTTCGCAACACAAATGCTCGTGCACTCATTTTGGCTGCATTCAAGCAGTGGAAACATGCAGGCAGCTTCATTACCCACGGAGAAGGGCAGACTCCATGCAATTACTGGACTTCTTTCAGATCAAAATGGTACAGTGCAGCAAACAGATAAACCCCGTGCCAAAGCATTTCCTAAAGAAAGCTTTATTAGAGCAAGGCTCCATTCTCAGAGGCCTTTCATGTTGTTTGTATTACAAAGTCATAGGCTGACTTATCCAGAATGACTTGCACTCTAAAACTGTGCTGCTTCTCTTTGTTGTTTTGTTTTAAAGCCTCAAGTTTCCTAAATCTCCTTAATAAAATTTTTCAAGAGGTTGACTGGAGAAGATGGGAGAAGCCAGCCAAGTGCAGCATTCCAGGACCAGCTCTCCCTTTACACAGGGGAAGACTTAGAAACTGAGGTTAAAAGCCTGGCTTAAGCCAGCTGAATCTGCCAGATACAGAGCTGTATGGTCAAAGATCTATCACAGCTTAAGCTCCTTTCTCCCCATGGCCTTTGCTCTCCCCCTGCCAAGCCCACCTTTGCTGGGCGCTGACTAGGACCTGAGCAGGGCATCTTTGCTCAAAGGCTAAAAAAATGAAGCTTTTACTGAAGCCATGGGAACAACTTAGTAGTTCAGCTTGCACTGGTGTTTACAGTTTAGGAAGGACCTAAGCTTCTTGATGGTTTTGATGCTGCCTGGAGCACTAGTTCTGGAGTTTTCATAGAAAAAGTCCATTAAAAAAAAAAAAAGAAGAGTCTGTCAGTTAATATTCTACAGGAATTTTTTCATTAATGATAAAAGAGTGAATTAATTGGCCAAAAGCCAGATCATTGCTGATCTGAAAAGCTGTTGTGAAACCCCATGACAGCAGCTGCTGGAATGCTTCATGTTGCTTCTGTACTCTCCTCCATGGGCTGAGGCACATGGGTAGATCACATTCCCCAGGATGCAAGGTAACATGGGCTGCCAGCCTCATCAAGGAAGCTGCACACCCAAACATGAGCAGTGGTGATGCTACATCCATCATTTTGCCTTCACATGAGAATCCTTAGGTTTTGCAGGAACATGGAGTGGCACAGTACAACCCAGGAAAGAATCTGTTTTTAGATGTCTACGCTTTCTTATTGTTTGCTGAAACTCATTTCCCTTCTCTGGCTGCCTGGACCTAAATAAAGCACATAAAAATACAGACAATGCCTATTGCACATGTTGAAGCTGTATTAGGTCATCCCATGTGGCTCTACAGCAGAAGCAGTGAGGCTGCCTGGATCCTCGGGGGTCACCCCCAGTTCTTGCTCCTCCCCTTCCATTGCCTCTGATTTCGCCGGCAGTGTTGTGTATTACTGCACAGCCGTGTGGATGCCATGGAAAGACAGATAAATGTACACAAAGAACAGGAAAGGAGAAAGAAAGCCAGGGGAATACATCAGTGCGCTGAGCTGCCTGACAATCCTGCTGGGGGCTTTAGGTCTTTTGTTTCAAGTAAGGGCTTTCTTAAAATGGCAATGTCTAAGCTGGTTACCTAATACACAGGTGTAAAAACCTCAGCAGGATCATATAAGGTATAAAACACAACTCCTGTGCCCCCCCCCCCCCAGGAATGCAAGTAACAGCTGCTTTGGAAGTGCTCCTTGTGACCATGTAAGTCACAAGGTTTTTTTCCTAAGAAACACTAAAGAAAGCTCTGTCTTTTTCAATGGAAGGAACACTGGAGAAATGGGTTTCTCATATATCCAACACACTTTCTGGCCCTAGGCTAATCCTTACTGACTTGTCTTACCCAACATGTTAAGTGTTCAGCACCAGAAGTGCAGCCCTGAGAGGACGGACGATCAGCAAAACAACAGAGGACCCAGGGAGGAATTTTGCCTGTAGACATCGGGATGGATACTTGTGTTGCAGAAGTAGCACTGCTTTTCAGCAGTTGTGGGAGCAACAGTGATGTGGGAGGGTGTTGTGGGTTGCTGGTTTTAAATTTGAAGTTTTAGAGGTTTGCATGACTTACATTGCTGAATAGTCAGGTTTGTCGAATTTGGCCTGATCTTTAATGAAATTATGTTAAAATTTTTTACAAACTGCAAAACCTTTAAAACCTTCTTTAAAGCATATTTTAACTTACTTTTAATGAAAGCAGGCTTTTCCAAGATGAAAAAAACCTTTCAAATTATTTTTTGCTTCAAAAATGCCAAAAAATATTGACTTTGTTGTGAATGATTTTTAGAAGTGATCAATTCTGTGAAAAATTTCTTGAAATATTTGGTACTATTGAGTGTATGTGTTTTGCCTCATGCAGAAACAAGCCAAAACTTTTTCTGGTATGAGGTTAATCTGTGACTATTTCAGAAACAGTTCATTCATTTACTGATACTACTGAGAAGGCTAAGCAGCCTCCACTAGGACATGGCAGAAAAACAAGGTGCTTCAAAACTGATATATCTTACATTAGAACAGCTACTACAGCCCTCAAAGTACTGTCTCCACATGTGAGGAGTGTGTAATAACAGCACCTCACTGTAGCACACAAGTTTCAGAAAACAGTTGTGCTCATTACCCGCATGTTGCCTATAGCTTTCTTCTAGCCCAAGCATCACTTATTGCACTCAAGCCATGAGCATTTTGATTTATTGCTTCATATAAATGTCCCATTTAACCCTACTTTTCCTGCCTGGCCCCAAGGCTCAGGTGCTGCAGTAGATATACAAGTGAAATGTCACTGCCAGAGAAATCTCTCAACAACTTCCAAGCTCTCTGTGTCCTCAGAAAGTGCCATGCACCAGGACCCCACACTTGACTTTTGCAAGCTTTTATCACTATTTCAACACTCCTATTTGGTATCTGCATTTACCTCTACCTCCTACATTTTTGATCTCCTCCCAGATTTATTGCTATTAACTAACCAATCTGTCAAACACATTCAAAAGTGAGGAGAATCTCTATAATGTTCCTGGAACACAAAGCCCTACCTCCTCTCCCATTTAAGTTATCAATGTTCCATTGCAAAGAGTTTTCATTTGGGGATCTTTTGACCTTTTTGTTTTGTTTATCCCTAGTGCAATTTTTGTTTTCTGGTGATATTTCAAGCTCTTCTTGGCAATAACACCTAGAAATATTTCACAGCTACCCACCCACACCAAAACACTTGTGACCCAGATGCTGATTGGACAGATAATGGCTTTTATTTTCAGTGTTCCGTTTGTGTAGTAAGCAGAACAGTAATTCTTTGGCTAATGGAGAATGATTTGAAAAGCATGTTAAGCCAGTACAGCCTAGGTCTGCTTTCTTGTACACCCACTCTGTCTTTCTCAGTTTTCATGTGGTCTCATTAACAACCTTTGCTCAAAACAATATTGTGTGATATTTTCTAGAGCCGCATCCTGGCCTCAGTCATGCTGGAATCAAAGTGTGTCAAGTCCAGCCCTGGTTTTTCTCTTGCATTGTTCCTTTACTGCAGGTTTTGTAGATCAGGGTTTTATTCAGAGGTGTTGCACTGTGTGATCCTCGTGCCTGGGTTCAAGCATCATTAACACAGAGGATCTTGCTGCCTAATGACAGACCTAGTGCTGGAGCACTTGGCATGAGAAGCATTGTCAGGAGAGGGGGGATACCACACTGGGACTAGGAAAACCCGTATTCAGTTCCCTGTGGAGCTGTTACAGACTTCCTTCCTTAGGCTTAATCACTTCATCTGGCGCGTGCTTCAATTCCCCATCCGTGCAGGGTGGATAATGTTTCAACCTACCTCCAATGAATACAGTAATCTAAATCTCTGAGGGTCAGGGGTATTTTGATATCGCAGAGGAGGAGAGGGACCAGGGGGCTACAGATCCATAAAGCACAGGTCACTTTTGGTGAAATACCTGAGTAACCTGTAAAATGCAGAGTTGGTAAATATCACAAAAGCAAGATGCAACTGATACTAAGTGCATCTGATCACTGTGCACAAAGATCACATTTCCTAAGTCTGAGAAATTACTAAATATTTCAAAGGGAAGGAAAATCTCCACCAGAAAGGAAAGGCTTAATTTAATTTAATATCTCCAGTTTGCTGTGGAGATATTTATCTTAAACAGATATAAAAGTTCAGTTCTTCCTGAGTCTGGGGGCATACGAAGGCAAGGAAAAGTCACATTAATAGTTAGGAGTTAATTGTCACGTTGACACCTCCCCCTCTCCTGGAGACACCCAGCTCTTCTGGTTTGTGTACATCATTAATACGTGTCATTAATAGCCACATGCTGATGAATTTCTGGTGCTGTGTAAAATGCAGAGTTTCTAAATAGTGAGAGGACCGGATGCAGGTTCTATTGGAATCAGAATGATCTGTTGACCTTCACCACAGCTACCTATGGTAGTGGCTTATTTTACTAGGGAAAGATGACAACATACTCAGTATAAAGCAGGGTGGAGCCCAAGGAATACCTTTCCTAACCAAACCCGCATCTCATCAGGTAATCTCTGAATTACTGTTAGGGATAGTTTTTTGTACTTCCACGTTAATAAATATCTCTCTCAACTTCAGCCTCTTCTCCATAAGGTACAACAACTGTTTCAGAGCCTCCTGGCTGAAAAAGCATAATCCTTTGCAGTGACCTGGTTTTCCTTGTAGATATTTCTCCTCTTATTGTGCCTGTCATGGCTTTGCCTGCACTGCCCATCAATTAACAATGGTGCCTACAAAGAAGGGGTTTTACGCATGGAGTTAAAACAGAGCCATCAGCCATGGGGGTTTCAATCTCTCCTTGTGTTTCTGTACAAGTAGCATGAGGTGAAAGCGGCAGGAAAGAACATTCTCAGAGGGAGTGGGCAGCCAAGATTAAAGTCTTCATTGAACACCATTTAAATGCAAATTGTAGCGAAACACATTAGTGACAGAGGGGAGGTCATGACTGATCAGATGTGAGGCTTTGAATTGTTTGCCAAACCAAACTTTTAGGTATTCTGCTTCTTTCTTTTTTGCATTCTTTTCCTCTCATTTCTGACCAACGACATGTACAGTGATGTCTGCTATCAGAGTCAACAAATGAAGCTGCCCAGAGCAGGAATATGGCATACAAAAGGAAACTTTGGCATATCAAAGATATTCAAGTGTAGGGACAACTTCAAGGGTTTCCTTCCAGGGATAATGAACAAACTGAAAAGTGAAGCTGAAGATGAAGAGAGAAAGTGAGAAAGAGATCTGAGAATATTTCTGCAGGAGAGGAAGAGATTTTTGTAGAGTGAAAAAGAGGTCAAATGACAAACCTGTTTCACAGCGGAAAGACCAAACCCAAGCAACACTGGCATTTTGCTTCTATTCACTTCTGATGCAGACCTTGAGCAGGAGAAACATCCAGGGGGTTCATGTAGTGGAGAAGTTCTGTTCCAGGAAACAAGGTGATGTGCCGATGACAGTACAAAGAATAAAATCATCATATTTGGAAAGAAAGATTCTGAGAAAGTGGGGTTATAGATGTCAGGTTTTGAACAAAATATGGCTTGTTTTTACTTTGTTGTGTTGTCATATATCATCTTGTCATTAGAAGTATTTTGTTATTAATTTCCTGTGGGGGAATCCAGAACAAACCTTTGTGTAAACTAGATGATTTTTCACAAAGAGAATTTTGGAGAGCTCTGCATGTAAGGAGAGAGGTGACCTTGCTAATTTGCACAAGTCACCTGGTAGCTGTCCTGCTGCAGAGAACAAGTTCTGGGCAAAGCTAAAATTGTCTGCGGGTTATTAATATTTTTTGTGACATACCCACAAGAGAGATATATGTGAAGAAAAAGCATTAGCTTTGGAGTTCCATATAGACTCAATGCTAAAGGGTAGACTTAGGTCTTTATGAATGTAGACATGACTTTGCAAAGTTTACATTTGTGTATTTTTATCAAACCTCTTAGGATAGCAGGGGTGATAGAAAAAAGAGATCAAAGACTTCCGTATTACCCTGTCTACAAAAGTGAAGCAGGGGTGAATTAAGAGTCAGTAATATCCATGGAAATTTTCCATGTTTGTTTGTACATCAGGTCAGGTCTTAGATCTTGAGCTTTCTTGGTTTTGGGCCCGTACAGTTACTGAGACATTTATCTGCCATGATTTCAGTTCAGTTGCCCAGCTGCTGCTTGAAGTGCCAGGTTCCTAAATCCCCAATCACCTGCTTTTCTGGTGGCTTGAATTTACAAAGCCATTAAAGTCCTGTTCCTGGACTGTGCATTACTTGTAGCGCAAGGTTACACCAAAGGATGGAGATTTCCAGGCGTCATATTTGAAATAGATAAAGAAAATTCCTGACTGATTCAGCAATAGTATCATGCAACCACCATTGACTTTTGACTTGAGTTGAAGCAATTATCACAGACATTGAACTAGAGGGGTCTATTACCACATTTCTAAAGATTTCACATGCTCCCATGTCCCTACATGCCTGAAAGACTTGCATGAAGTTAAAATCTGGTCCTGCAGAAAGCTCCCCACAAAAGCAATTAGATTTCATAGAGATTTAAAGAGCATCATTTTTCTAAGGAAGCCATATTCATGTGACTTTAAATCACAGCTCTTGATCATAAAAAAATTCTACTTCTGATCACACATGTTTATGGGCTATTCAGTAAAATGGGACTGTCCCTGAAGAACACTATCTGATTCACCATCGTACATGTTATTTCTGACTTGGGAAAATTTTTAAACTTCCACTGATCCTTTGTGATAAAATGCAGTCATAGGTAATGTTCTGCAGTCAAAACACAGAAGCTGGAACAGAACAATGTAAACCCTACCTACCCCATGAAATAATGCTAAAAACACCTTATCAAATTTTGACCCAGAAACACACATGTAGCAAGATAACAAATAACTCGTTCTTGGAGAAAGGCCCAGTACTGATTTATATCTTGCAACCCAAATAAATATAAAAAGCCTGCCAGAGCTGACCATGTAAATCTTAACCACTTCATATGGTTTCATTCTATGAAGTGAAAAATATGAAGAAGAAGGTGGTTTTGCACTGTGAATGAGCTACACAGGAAAAGTGTTATTTATTGAACTCTAGGGGAGGGAAGTTAATTTCAGAAGTTATAAACATGATGAATTATAGTTAATATCTTGGAGGAATTAAATGAAAGAAAAAAAAGGTCCCTATTTACATTTGAATAACAATTGGCATTGAGCAATGTTAAATATAGGCTAACACCTGCCAGGGACTGGCTGAGAAGCTGTTGCTGATAAACCAGAGTGGGGATGATCTCACAAACCTGTGGCATTGTGTTTTGCGTTTCAGTCCTCATGGGGATTCCTGGGACAGTGCGGGATAATAATTTCAGCCTAGGAGTGGTTTGTGACCTATTGCTTTCACTTTTTGCTATTCCTCCAGTGCAGATAATCACTTCAGAAACCTGGCAAAGTCCCTGCTCCCAGAATGACTACTTTCAAGCTAGAAGCTGGAGAGAGGTGGTAGAAGAATGATCCCACAGTTACTGTCAGGCTCTATGCACTGTGCTTTGGTGCCCTGAATTTGTAAATACAGGTCCCAAGGCTGTCAGATTGGGTCACCTATGGAAAGTCACCTTCAGATCCCTTTCTGAAGTTACCTCTCAGCTTGGACATCTGGTCTGAGATGCTTTGGGTCTGTTTTTCAAGAGAACTGAGAACTTGTAAATCACCAAACACATCTCAGATCTCACACACTGAGAAGGGCAAAAGGAAAGGCTCGATATCTGGTTGCAGCAGTGTCGTGGTTTAAGTCCAGTCAGCCACGCAGCTCGTTGCTCACTCCCCCTGCTTCCTCCCCACCCGGCTTCTGGAGGGATGGGGAAAAGAATTGAAAGAATGTGACTCCCACAGGTTGAGATAAGAACAGTCCAGTAACTAAGGTATAACACAAACCACTGCTGCTGCCACCAATAATAAT
>WYDI02024300.1:0-12079 GCA_009867235.2 Psittacus erithacus
GGTGGTAGCAGTAGTGATTTGTGTTATACCTTAGTTAATAGACTGTTCTTATCTCAGCCTGTGGGAGTTGTATTCTTCTTTATTCTCCTCCCCATCCCTCTGGGAGCTGAGGGAGGAAGGAGAGGGGTGAGTGAGTGGGCTGCGTGGCAGGCCTTAAACCACTACAGGGTCTATGGTTACCACGTTCTCACTCAGTTGCTCTGTGGGGTTTTGTAGTAGCAGATCTTCAGGGATGAGCTTCTTCTCACCCTTAGAAGTGCCTCAAGTAACTTGTAAAATGCACCAAAATAAGGAGGTGTTAGTCTTTAGAGAACTGGAATTGCACCTGTTGAGATGCAAATGCTGCTGCTTTCTATTTTTCTGTGCAATTAAGTTTTGAAGTAGTGCTTGAAATTCATTCTGGTCTAGCAGATCAGCGTGGAGTCGTTTTCTTGCTTAAACTCATTGAGGTTGAAAATGTAGTTGGTTTTAGAACTCTAGAAATGAAAATAGCTTGTGCTAACAGAGTGTTTGTAAAGTGTGCATCCCTGTCTACTTATGTGCTTGTGTACCTAGATAAAACAGCCTTTTTCAGGTGTAAGAAGTTACTCTTTAAGTGTGGAGTTAGCTTTTTTTGGTGGATGACCTTTCTGACGTGGTAGAAACATTGAGACGTGTGTTAATGTCCTAGTGAAGATACATAAATGGGGTAAAACATGTTAACTGCTATCAACAGGAGGACACTAGAGTACATAGCTGCATACCCCGATGCTCTTATTTAGTGTCTTTTGGTTGCTGGCAGCTAATTTGATATGGTTTATTCACATTCAGTGAAGATTTGGGTGAATACTTGTGGCCCAACCAAGTGGCTCTGAGTGAAGGCATCCTAATTGCACTCTCTTGGGAAATTTCAGGTAGGATTTGTGTAGTTCTGTTTTGCTCTGACTTCCCCTTTGGAAATAGACTTCTGGAGGACAGCTCTGTAGGTGAATCTGTGTTAGAGCTGAATTGGGCTATCTAAATGCATTAGAGCTTCCTATGCTTGCACTTCCTTAGCTGCATTGCTAACAAGAGCAACCTTTAGGTGATTGAATCAAGTGGAGACAGCAGTGGGCAGACTCAGGTGATTGCTGGGTGTTAGCAGGCTCCCGCTGACAATAACCATTACAAGACAATGCTGAGTGATAGCCCTGGATGATCCACCCAGGAAATGTTGTATGTACAAGGAAAATGAGTGTAAAACTTGGATGCAGTACCAGGTAAAGCTTCAGTACAAAGCACCGCAGGGACCATCCCTTCCTTGTGAGCATTCATGACCTCTCCTCAGGTCTTAAACTGTTGGTATGATACATTTATGCTTATATATTGATTTTTGTCTTGTTCAGTACCTTTTGACAGACATTTTGTGGTGCCCCTGGCTCTCCTCTCATGTCATGTCCTGTATCTTTTAGATCATAGAATCAACTCGGTTGGAAAAGCCTTTTAAGATCATCAGGTCCAACTGTTACCCCAGGACTGCAAGTCCACTACAAACCGTGTCACTAAGAGAGAAGCCTACATGATATGCTTGGCTGGGCAAGGCCTGGCTGGTTTAGCATGTGGTTTTGGTGCAGGACTGTGCATGCTGTCAGACTTTGATGAATAATGGAGGTGACAGACAGTGAAGACAGGTCAGTAGAGATGTAGGTGAGCTCAAGTCTGTGCTGTGGTGATGGGAGTTCAGAGTTAAATTAACTGATGTACATGATAGAAGGGGATGCTTGCTAAAGCTGCGCAGGATATGGTTTGTGTGAACTTCTTGTGAAGGCTTCAGTTGTGCCGTCCTAGAGACCTGCACTCACATCTGCTGCGCACAGGAAACTTCTGTCTGTATCTAAATTAGGCAGCTTAAGAAGTACATGGAAATACACACACCAGAACTTAGCAACAAGATGTGCTGTGCATCAGCTTATTACATCTGCTATGGAGAGGAAAGCTGAGTGAGGGCTGACAGCAGTGCTGTGCTGGTGCCCTAGCAGATGCCTCTTACTGGCTCCGTGTTGAGAGGACCTTCACACAGATGTGGTTTGGGGAATAAAATCAAAGCAGGGATGGGAGATTCTCCCCCAGCAGGAACCTTAGATGGTGCTTCTGCTCCTTTTTTTATGTCCAAGGCTGGTTTGGGGCAGCAGGCAAGGCAGAGCTTGCTGTGCTGGGCAGGAACAGGCCTGGGGGTGCCTGTTTAAATGCAGAGTGCTCTTTTCAGCAGTCAGTTTAGTGCCAGGTGAGTAAAATCCTGCTACAGAGATCAGCAGGTGCTTTGTATTGGCCTTCCACACGTGTGTGATGGCACAGGTAAAAAGGCAGTGAAAAAGTGAGTCTTGAGACATACCAGTCTTTACAAGTGGCTAAAATTCATGTCCTTGATGATATCTGTGATGGATTATCTAATGTGAAAAGATAGAAATGCTTTGAGGTGCTCTTAGGTAAACTGTTTAATCTTATCCTCCC
The DNA here is from genome assembly GCA_009867235.2 of Psittacus erithacus. Lineage (NCBI taxonomy): Eukaryota > Metazoa > Chordata > Aves > Psittaciformes > Psittacidae > Psittacus > Psittacus erithacus. The sequence goes on from WYDI02024300.1 coordinate 2,470, forward strand.
CATCTTTCTGCTATAGACTGAATCCGTTCAGTTTGTAAAAGTGCTTTTTCCTCCAACTTCTGCCTTTGGGGCTGCTTCTTCAGCACTCTCTGCTTCGGTTCTAGGCGGCTTCCTACCTGAATGAAAGCAGACATGGAAAACACTGAAAGCTGTTTGTATTAGCAGAGCACGCTGAATTTTAGCAGGGTTTCAGCAGTAGTCCCAGTCTCAAACTGTGCCAGAAAAGCCTTTAAGAAATGCTGATTGATATTACAAGTGGGTGGAGATCGCCTCTAAATTCAAACACTTTCTATTTTAACATCAGGAGCCTGCTGTTCAGGGGCTCCAAAGCCTGAGGAGCTTGTGAGAGGTTTGAGCAAGGCCAAGTGCACGTGGGTCAGGACAGTCCCAAGCACAGACGCAGCCTGGGCAGAGACCGGATGGAGAAGCCTGAGGAGAAGGACTTGTGGATGTTGGTCACTGAGAAGCTCCTCCTGACCCAGCTTGAGCCCTGAGCCCCGCCATGTGCTGGGCTGCACCCCCAAAGCGTGAGCAGCAGCTCAGGGAGGGGATCCTGCCCCTCTGCTCCGCTCTGGGGAGACCCCCCCTGCAGTCCTGATCCAGCTCTGGGGCAGCAGCATGCAAAGAGCCCCCTGGTAATTAAGAAATACTGAAGTTTTTGCTTTTGTGCAGCTTCCGCTGCCGTATTTCAGGCTTTACACGTGGAACTGAGGTTTTCAGTAGAGGTTTCAGCCTTCTAAAAGGCATCAATATTGCAGAAGGACAAGAAAGCTGGTTTACGTAGTGTTCAGTTGTGTTAAATAATGTATATGTAGTTGTGAAAAGCACAAAATCAATAGCTGTTGCGAGTTGAGCTGGGAAAGAATCCGAAGGAAATGGCAGCAGTTCTTTTCTGTGCTGTTTCTGTTGTCCCTATCAAATGGTTTGGGCTCTCTTTGAAAGCACTTTTCAATATTGGCTTCTACTTTGTGATAAGCTTTATGCTGAACATTGGAGGAGCCAAAATTCATGTTTTATCCTCAGTAGTGAGTTACAGAGACCTTGAAATGTTCCTCTGAAAAGTGGCAACGAAGTGCTGGGCGCTGAAAGGTATCACCCTCTTCCTGTCTGTTCCCTTCCGTTGTCCTTCTTTGTTCTAGGGATGCTGGTTGCTTATAAATGTGCTCAGAGCCGGTCCCATGTGGTCCCCTGATGCTTAGGAAGAACATAAGGATGGGTGTGCTCGTATGGTTTTTCCTCTGCTTGGGTTTTTGTTTCTATTGCAGAACAAGTGCTCCTCTCTTGTTTGACTTCTGAAGTGGAATACAGGTGGGAACAGAGAGCTTAGCAGATGCTAACTTAGGACTGTTTGGTGTGCATGTTCAGCACAGTGGTGTGTATAGCTTGTGATTCTGTAACTTCATGCCCGACTGATCAAAGGTGGCCAAAAGCTGAAGTGATAGATTTAAATCTATTACTGCTTAAAAACTCATCTTTGTACAAACCTACATCAGTTTGATTATAGAGCTAGTAAGATTTTAGGGTGCAGTGTTGTGTAGTGTATGGTGCAGTGACTGTTTCTTCTTCTGATGCCAAATTGAAATGCTTATAGATGCTTTTGCATCTAAAAAATAGGTATTATCTCAGAAAGTATGGCTAACACTGAATATATAATGCAATATCCTGAGTATATTGAGTATATAGTCAATGCAAATTCATATAGCAGTAACACTGGTTCAGATCCTCTGACCTTTTGGGTTTTAAGAGCACCTGTAACATTTCGCACTGATTCATAACAGGTGCTTTTCTAAAGATGAAATCAGTGTATAAATGAGCAAGGGTTACCTGCTGTGCCTGTAATCTACATTGAAGTGTATCTATATGCTTAGAAGCTTTACATGAAGCTATCACATTCTAGATTGCAGTGCAGATACTGGTGCTGACTAGCATGAGTGCTCTTGGTGCACTGAGTTGGAGTGTGTGAAAAGTCAAGCACTACTTGTGGAGAGCAAGGACATCCTGATCTTCCTCCAGGATGGAATAGATGTGGTATCCCTAAAAATAACATCTCAACATCACTGGTACTTTAAATTACTTCCTTCTGGCATCTGTATATGAATGATACAGACCCACAAGTTTCAAAAGCCGTATCTTGCTTTAGATGAGCAATCAAAGAATGTGGGTTAATAAAGACAGGACACATAGGGGCTTGTGTGTTTGGGCACAGCATGGCAACTTCTTGGTAGCAGTATACGTTTTAGTAGCCTCTTGCTTCTCAGTTTATTGTTTCAAGGTATCTGCTTGTGTGGAGGGTTGATGAATCCAGCTAGAAATCGGATCAAATGGCAACATAGTCAGGAATGGGATAGAAGAGAGGAGCAGCATAACCTGCATCATTACCATCACAGCCAAATCTTCAGCTTCACCCTTACTGTTGAGGGCCACCCTCCTACCTTGTGAATTTGAACAAGGAATGACTAAATATCACCGCAGGAAAAATGAAGTTGACATAAACTGGTGGTTTCCAAATGATTTGTCATTAGTATCCCATCTAATGACTGAGTTAGAGCTTTGTAAATATTTGCAAACAGGGCTGAGGAATTAGCTGGTGTAATGCATGCAAGTGATGTGATTTCCAATTTACTTATCAGGATAAACATTCATTTAAATCTGATGCTAACACAGAACTTTACTTTCTGGGCGAGCAGGAAGATGGAGCATCTGCATGCATCTTCTGAGAGAGGTCTGAACGCAGGTACCCAGATGGGAGTCGGGCGCTTGAGACTGGCCATCTCTCGTGGGATCCTGGGTACGGGATTAATACATCTTCTGCTTTGCATGTGTAGTGCTTTGCATGTGTAGTGCTTTGCAGGACTCACCATGGCAGTTCTTGAAGACTTTAGGCATTCCTGTCACCCAAATACCATTAACCATTTTATTCTAATGCTTTGTTTTGCTATGCAGAACTCCCTTCTTTCAGAAATACTAAATCGGATTCTTGCATCCCAGTGGAAAAAGACTTTAACGCGTTATTCCATGTATTTTTTTCCCTTATACAGTGCTTTTTCTCTGAGAACAGAAAGAAATCCTTCACAAAGCAAATCTTTTTGTCGCTTTCTGGTTTTCTCCATTATTGTTTAGCAGATCACAATCTTATACATAATGTATATGTGACTGAAATATTCAAGGTAGTTAACATTTACCATTGTTGCCAGGGGAAGTAATTCTCTTGCAAAGATACAATTTAATATAAAAGAGTAATAGCTGATATTACAGTGTTCAGATACAGAAACTGATAATGGAGCCCTGTTGATATTTAATATCAGCTGGATTCAATGAATCTTGCATTACGATGCTTTTTGAAGGTTGGATTTGTGGTTCTGTGATGAATAGCTGGAATAATTACATCCACCTAAAATATAGTGCCCGAGAACTGTGTGTCATGAAAATACCCCTCTGATGGACTGCTTTTCCATTTTAATAAAAGCAAAGAAATATGACTTAAATTTAACTTAATGTGGCAGAGAAGGTCGGTTTATCCAGAAGTTATTGATGCAGAACAGAAGGGGTATTTTTTGGATTGCTGCTTAAATCAGCATTCCTTCTTTGTGTCTCAGTTAATATCCTCCCAAGGAAGAGAAAAAATTGCTCCCATCAATGTATCTTATTGTTGGATCCCACAGTTTGAAACCTTTCTGATTGGGGCTAGCAGGGAGAGGTGAGTTATCTCATGTCTTGCTATGCAGCATAGGCATCACCACACCATTTCTCTTATTCCTTGCTAAGTTCCCCATAGCTTTTGTTTTATGGAAGTAACTGGCACACTGGGGTTATGCTGAATCTCAGCCCTGATTCAGTTTTACTCCGTGTGCATCCAAATCTGCCAGAAGCATTCTCCCCACCATGGGTGGACTTCATGGTGTTTGCACAGCAGCCGAGTACAAGACGAAGGCTTTGTTGGGCCAGGCATGGACTTGGGCTGAAGGAAGAATAGAGGTGGAGAAGGGAGAAAAATAACCTTGTTGAAGGCTTTTGCAGTTCATCTGAGAGGTGGAGGACTTCAGCATTCCCCTGTGTGAAGGCAGGAGAGCAGCAGGCATCCTTCTGCTGGTAACAGAAGGGAGAGCTAGGGGGAAACAGCTTGTCTCAGGAGACCAGCTGCTGCAATAAGGCGCTTGAGAACATAAGCAGGCATAGAGTTAAACATCTGTGCAGCACATAAACCGAGGTGGGGAGGGGGAAAGGAGCTGGCAGTGAATGAAGACTGAGGCACCGCTCTGGGATAAACAACTGTTCCTTTTTGTGCCCCCTTTTAGGCCCGCTTCATACTACAAGCGCACGAAGCAGCAGAGACAGCGGTGAGGAAGGGGTGGGAGCTGCTGAGCATCAGGTGGGAGAACTCACTGGCGAAAGCTGCTTCTGAGGGGCAGCAGGAGGTTGCTCACAGGCTGCCAGCCAGTGTGGTAGCAAAGGCTGGAGCTCTTGCCACAGGCTTTGCAGCAGGTTTCTGACAGCATTCTGGCAGCGTGCTCTGCACCGCGCTTTTCTGCTTGTCTCGTCTAAGAAATCTGTTTCTTTTCATGGCCATATATTACCCCCCCCTTCAGAACAGCCACGGATGTTTCCCCTTTGCTATTTCATCAAAGCTGGAAGAGGTCATTTGTCCCTGTCTTCAGATGTGAGACCGTTCCTTCATCTTCAGACCCTTTCCCTCAAGTTGATGCTTATAAAGGTGTGTGAGGCAGGTTCTCAGCATGATTTTAGGAGCAGAGCAGTGGATTGCTCCCTCTTGCTGTTTGATCAGCAAGTCTCCATCTATTTCCCTACAGTAGCAACAAGTAGTTGAGTCTTTGTAGTTTTAAGAGCACCTCATGTCTAGGGACAGTGAGCTTACTCTGAGCTTTGAAGTGCCTCTTCACAGAAGTATTGTCCAGCTCCATATTTAACCATTGAGATGAAACCAAGAAGGGCTCAACACCCTCTAAGGCTGCCAGTACTGAGACCTTCAGGTATGATGTCCTTTAGTGCACAGGTTTCTGCATAAACTCAGTGCTGTGAGGCTTCAATGCTGAGGTTATTTAATATATCCAGGATGGATTAAACCACATTTGTTTGGAGCAGGGATGAATGCATTGGTTGCTCGAGTGGCATTGCCTGTCAGATAGGTCTGTTGGAAAGGCTGCATATGCCTCTCCCCAACCTAACTCTTACTTTGCTTCCCGCTGGCGTGCAGTGATCTTGTCATAAGGTGATTAACACATCCAGGTGCTTATTTGTTCTGGCATATGGGGCTGGGAGCAAGCTGCTCTAGTGGAAGGTGTCCTGGCCTGTGGCAGGAGGTTGGTAGTGGGTGAGCTTTGAGGTCCCTTCCAACCCAGTCAGGATATTTTGTTTTCTTTCCTTACTCGGGTTCGGTTTTCGCATGGAAGGGCTGGGTTTATCCTTTATTTCCTGTGTTTGACGGACAGGAAGGAAAGCCTTTTCTGTCCCTCCCCTGCTCTCACCCTTGTCCAGATGAGGTGCTTGGTGTGTTGGAGCAGGTGCTGTAGCAAAAGCACTGGGGAGCGGAGCTGGGTGCTGTTTCTGGAGGAGGGAAACTGCTCCTCACAGGTCACTGGAATGGCACTTTGATTCCTCCTGGGGTGTTACAGTGACTCCCTTCATTCACAGGATGAGTCAAACAGACATGGGAATGCCTGAGTTGTAGAGCATCCCCTGGCTCGCTGCATCAGCTGCTCTGTGTTTAGGTGGTGCCTTCCCTTTCCCTCCCAGAGCACAAGGGAATTTTGAATTCACATTCCATAAACTCCTGTGCTAAGAAGCAGCCACAGGACTCTCATGGAAGAGTCAACCAGGCTCTTGTGACAGTATTATCCCAGGGGAAAAAGACAGCTACAGGTACCGAAACTCACCTCACACCCTAAAGTGGCTTCTAAGGCACATTGGTGGGATTGGGAAGTACTGTTCCTCGTTCCTATTTTTATTTCTCCTATGGAAGTCTGTGATGGTGTCTGCAGGGGCAGATGGTCGTTTACCAGGAGGCAAAGGGTCATGTGCTTTGTCCAGCTGGTGCTCACCGCAAGATGTGCGCTGAGGTTATGGGATATGGTGGCAGGTACACAATGTGTGCACTTCCCAGCAGGAAGGAATCCAATGAATCGCTCATCTGTGAGAAGAGCAGAGGATGAGCCCAAACATCACATTCCATCAGTTTTCCGATTGGGAAAAACCAACCAGCGTTTCTGGCTTTACTTTAGCCCCTTTTTGCTTGAGGTTTTGGGGAGCCCACGTAAAGATGGTGTCAAATGCTGTAATCAGAGAGGGGGGGGCTGCTCTTTTCTGTCTCCTGTAGAAGCTCTGAAGATTGTTCAGCACTTCTTAAGAGAGGAAACTTTGACGTTTCCTCCCATTGCTAATTGTATGGGTAAGAGGGGAGTAAGAAATCAGCCCTTTCAGATTTGTCAGGTTTAAAATGCTATTAAGCTGCTCCAGTTTAATTTTGGTTAAGAGCTGTTTCATTATTAATGCAGGGAGGAAGTAATTTCTAATGACCCCTGGGACATGCCAAAGTGCTTTAAGATCAGTTTGGGTACTCAGAGATGTGTGAGTAATAAAACGTCTGCTCCATGCAGTGCCTTTGCCCACCCTTGGCAAGGGGAAGCTGGCAAATGGGCTGTGCCACGTCGCTTGCTGATTGCTCCCAACCTGGTGCCTCCTTGAACAGCCCCCTCCACCTTTTCCTTTCAGTCTCTCCTATTGCTCCTCTGATTATTTCCTGCCTTTCTCAGCACAGGAAGCTCAGAAGTTAAGGCACCATGCGATGCCATAAGACATAATCTATACAGTAACTTTTCAAGCTTGCCAAGACTTTGGGGTTTGTTTTTAAGTGTCTTGCTATCTGTCAGCATGTGCTCATCGAGCCTACACACCCATATGGCATCTGCTCTCTGGAGAAAAGTGTTTCAATAGTCCTGTGGAGTACAGCAAATAGTGGTGGATGTGTAGGGAAGCATTTGCCTATGGCTGTTGCGTTCTTGTAAAACAAACTTGGATTCACATCCACAAACCATATACCTGAGTTCAAGCCAGAGCTTGAGTCTTTGGTGTCGTTGCTGTGTTACAGGGGAGATTTAGGGCTCTGATTTTGGGTGGATTGCGCTTGGTATCACACAGACTTGGTGGTATTGAAGATCTTGGCTCTGAGGAGGAGATGACAAGGGGTTATTGCTAATGAGTACAAACGTGCAGTCATGTGGGGATGAGGCACCAGCTCTGTTAAACACGAGGAAGGGTGGTAGCGCTTCAGCCACTGCCCCCCAGCGATGGGAACGCTGCTCTTGGCTCGATAACAGATGCATCTGCTTCAGTTGACTTGAGAAGTAGAATGGGATTTCACATTTGTAACCTCTCCGTGCACTGCTGTATGTGCGCTCCTTGAGCTTCACTGAAGTCCTGGGAGCAGGGGGCAGCCCTGGGAACAGGACAGGCTTTGTGGGTCCCGTGCTGGCTGGCTGCAAGGGGGTGGGTTTCACCCTCGGAATGAATCAAACATCTGTCACTGTGGGGAAGGTAGATGCTCTCTCACATTCACAGATGGATAAACAGAAGGAGAATGGGTTGCCTGAAGCCACGCACTGAGAGGAAGAAAAGAAAACAGCTAGTCATGTCTTTTGCTTTCCTAAGGGAAGAAGACCTGTGGGATCGCGTGTGTGTCTGTGTAACCAAGTGCTTCTGAACCCCGTCACCAGTTTCAGTCAGATACAGGATGTTAAATCCCTACGGGTTTGTGGACCTGGGTGATGAGCAGAAGGGGTAAACAAAGGTTTGGAGTCAGTGGAGTTGACATGAGGCTGTTCCGTGTGTAGTGAGTGCTTGCTCCCTGTCCAGCACCAGGAATGCAAGTACAGCTTCTCAGGATTGGAACCTGGGCTTCCATTGTAGGCAAATGGCTGGAAATCGGGATTGAATTGCTGTGCCACTTAAGATCTGTGATGTTGCCTAAATCATACCATAGCTCCAGGGCTTTCACTGCCCGTCTGGCTTTGCAACCCTGATTTACTTACTTGAAATCAATAAGGCTGGGAGGTGAGGGAGAGGAGTTTCTCCTGCTGGCCTAAGGACTCGATTCGGATCTGCGTGAAGGTGCTCGAAGCCATCCTCTTGCTCTGTGTCCACAGACATGTCGAGAGGGAATAGTGTGAGTGTCTATTACTTGAAAAAGCAATAGCATGCTGTATCCACTGAGAAATGGTGGAGGAAAGGGATGGCAGCTGCGCCCTCATGTCCAGTGATGTTAATGGGTATCTCAGTATTCAACAGATCATAGCCCAGCATCCAGATGCCTGTGAAGTTAGGGAATGGGGTTTGTGGGTTTGGGGTTTTTTCTTCCTGCCGAAGCTGTCATTGATTTATGTTTACATCACTGGATGCTGTATTAAAGAGTATTTTGTGTATGTATAGGGAACCTGTCTGTGTGTCCAGGCTCTCCAAACTGACTTCAGAGGAGTACTGATGACTTCACCATACAGATTTGACTCTAAAAATCAATGGGTTACTCTAAAAAGGAGAGATCAGACTGGACCTAGGTCTTTACTTACACTGTACTGGGTATTACTTGGTGCTTATTGAGTGATACACAACAATTGCAGAGATGTACCAAAAGCCTCACCTTTGTGTGAGAATCATGGTACCTTCAGTGAATCCAACTGTGCCTTCAATCCCTAAGGTCTGTTTTGCTGAAGAAATGTCACTTATTCAAGTTTGTGTAAGGATGTGCTCGAGTTTAATGCTGTAACTTGAAAGGGTTATTGCTGGTTTGTGTTACCTGAAGAGCTCAGGCTTTTTGTTGGCCAAGCACAATGGAGAGCTGTGTGTGAACAGCAGCGTGTGTTTGCTGAGACCCAGCACCCTCTGATCTTTAATGATTACCAGGGCCAACATACAAACCTGCAACAGGCAGGAGAAATGAAGGAATCCATCCCACACAACAGAGCCCTCTGTGAACACCCGGGGAATAGCTTAACCCCTAAAGGCTGGGGCTTGATAGTGTTATTTTATGGTAGCTTCAGATCTACTTCAGATCCATTTGTTTTTCCCATGTCCCATTGTATTTTCTGCCTTGCCTTTTCACCTTCTGGAAGCCGAGCTCTGCACTTACAGGTATTGTTCAAGATAAATGTACATTCCTGTTAGTTTGCAGTGTCTCACGACTGTTACTGAGTGGACTGCTGTGGTTTTTAGATGAGGTCCCTACAGAAGTTGTGGCTTTGCTGTAATTCAACGTCTGTGAAGTAATTGTACCACTGGCTGCGAAATTGAGACAAAAAACCCAAAGAGCTGATGAAAAGTGCCAGCGTAGATGTGTATAAAATACAGGTTAATAAAATGTACCCATTAGTCTGTTTAATAGATTGTCATCTGAAAATCTTTTGATCTCATGTTGGAGTAATGAAGTTTTTGACACTCCCATGATTTAAACACTGATTTCCCTCAGTCTCTTTGAGGGAAGGGTGGAAGTAGTCTGTGCACAGGTACCTTATGCAGAATCACAGACTTTAAAGCCCATCCAGCTCCAGCCCCTGCCACGGGCAGGGACACCTTCCACTGGAGCAGCTTGCTCCAAGCCCCTGTG
>WYDI02024301.1:0-25067 GCA_009867235.2 Psittacus erithacus
TGAAGGACAAATGGAGTAAAATAAAGGAAAGGTTTAATTTTTTTTAATATATATATATACTTTTGAAAACAAAACCAACCAAACAACAGCAAAAAAATGGTGAGAGAGGATGGAACCTATTAGCACCCAACCATTCCAAGAAAGTAGTTCAGAAAATCACTTAACCCAAACTATTTTTCAGAGCTTTGCACTCAGACCAGGCTGCTCAGGGCTGTGGTCTGTCAGGGCTTGGAAACCTCCAAGGATGGAGCCAGGAGAGCCTTTCTGGGCACCCGTGCCACTGCCCAGACCTGTTCCCCCAAGGGAAAGCATTATGATCAGTTCCTCTGTCTTTGCTGTAAGAGGTAGCTTCTCAAAGAGGGGAGCAATAACACTTTAAGTTACAGGAGAAGAAGAATTGAAGGTCATAGGTAGGAGCCCTGAACACTTCTCAGTTTGGCTCTTCACACATTGTAGGAGCAGACCCTGAGCATGTTCTGTAGTGAAAGTGCAGGACTTGATGGAAAAAAAAATGTCTCATTATTCAGGTACAGCATAGGACTATAAAAATATCTTGACTTAAATAGTATACTGTAATCTAGAATAGTGCCAAACAGATGATTTCAAGGGCAATATCTCCTATTTTTCTTTAATAGAAACAATGTAATTAATATGTAGAAGAATTATGTTATTGCACATTAAGACTAGACCTGCAAGACTTAATGCGTTAGATTAAAAACCTAATTGAATTGAAATTTATGACGTGGTAGCCGTTTAAGCAATGACTTACAAAACACTTTCCATTGTATCTGCAAGGTGTAGACTGAAATTTCACAGAGTATTTCTGCTGGATTTATTTAAAACAGTAGGTAAAATGATTGAGTTTATCAAGAAAAGAGAAAACTTACCAAGTTCTTTATTAATTAAAAGGACAAGCTTAGCTATGAATTAAGCTGACTTAATTCTGTAAGAAAGTTGTTGAGGTTTTGCCCTTTTAACATTACTTTAGACATGTTATTTAAATTCCTGTGTAATTATAAACCATGTTTTGTCAATAACAGAAAGATTCAGGTCATTAAGTTTTAATTACTAGCACAGACTGATTAGAAATAGTTGAATACCATCAAAGTGACTTCTTTAATCGATTTAACATATATCAAACACTCTAATCATTACTTTTCTGTAAAGAAATCTAGTGCAGTTCAACAATACAACTTCACCATTATGACATCTTTACAATATTACTTGAAAAACGTGGGTGGTCACCAATTAAATAGTATTTGTTTATTGATAATTTTCATAGAAGTAATGATGATCCATAATGGTGTAACTTACACATAAAACAGCAATGAAAACAATTTACTTCAGTAGAATCTAATTAATAATAAAGTAAAAATATGTAATGAAGGGTCAAAATTAAGCAAAGCCTAAGCAAAAGACAGCAAATAGTTGTTGTGAGTTTTGTATAGAATTGCACTAAATTATATTATATTCACAGAGCTCTAAATCTATGAAAAAATAGGATTCCAAGCCTACAAAAAAACATTTTGATATTCTGGAAACTGTCTTCATGTACTGAACTTTGAACATATAATTTTGCTGATCAGTAAGACTATTTGTGTGCTTAATTTTCAGTCACATTCTAGTAAGTTTTTAGAAGTTTGACACATGAATAAATGTGTTCAGAATTCGAATTAAAAATTACACAGACACTACCTACCCTTATATTATTACAGCTTTTCAGTGTCTGTGGATACAAGATTTCTATAGGGTAGATAAAAACATTGAAGAGGAAATTCATGGTACTTCTGGCCTGTATCTCGAGTTATTGTATAGTATAGAATGTAATGTAACAAATTTTAGTTACGAAGATTCTTCTTTGTATTTCCAATTTGTTACATAACTGTGTTATAATTTATAGTCTTCTAAATTTTTGTGGTTGTATAAAATGTTTACTTTTAGTTAGAACATTTGTGGGAGCTGTTTACTGCCTAGTGTATTAATAGAGAAGCAAAATTATAATTTTACAGCTAAAATTATAATTTTACAGCAACAATAAAAGTCACCTTAATTATATGGCTCTCTCCTCTAGTATGCTTATGTGATGAGATTAAAATAGTCAGATAAATCTATAGGGAATCTGTTTATAAAGAAATAGAAATTTGTAGAACTCTGGGCTTAGTTTGCTGAGCAATTAACATTTTTGGCATAATGTAGGGCATATTCGGTATTTCAATAAACTGGCTTATTTAATAGTTTCATTCTGGAGTTTATGTAGAGAAGCAAAAGCAACTAGCATGGGGGAATGAATATGTTTTTGTTGAAAACATTTATTAAAATTCAGACCCAGAAAAAGAGTATACCTTTTATAATTACGTTCCCTGCATAACAGAACATTATAACGACCAAAATAATCTGAGTTCTCATTTAGGATTATGATTGAAAAATATTGGTTTCAATGATTAGGAACTTACAACTTGAAGGTATTTAAGATATATTGGAAATTGAAATGCAGTCTGCAGGGAAAAAAAAATATTTTTTTTTTTTAAATAAGTTCCTTACCATTTAACTGATGCTGTGAAGAGCAAAAGGAGTAATACCTGAAATAACTTTATAAGGTTTAATAGTTAGGGTTCTATTCTTGTATTTTATTACCAACAGTCATGTGTTACTTTTTTTATTGTTTTTATTGTTTATTGTTCCAATTCCTCAGCTTTCAGGACCCTCTATTCAAAATAGAATAGGTCAGTTTGGAAGGTACTTCAAAAGATTGTCTGGTCCAAGCTTTTGTGGGAAAGGGGGCCTAAGTATTGGCCCGACTCTGTCAGGGAATTCATGCTTACCTCATCCTATCTAAGGGCACTGGCCATATGTACATGGCAATAATAATTATTATTAAGCCCATATTATTGTTGATTTTTTTTTTGTTGAAGAATTTGAAGAATTTAATTCCTCATTCTTCTGAAACACAGGATTTGCTTTGATACAGTTTCTGTGAAAAAGGGGAACTGTGCTTGTTGACTGCATATGGGGGATGTATGAGAGCTGTAGGTGTTTATGGTGGTTTTCATGTTGCAACCAGATCTAGTTACAGGAGTTCTTGTGTAACTGAGAAGCAGCAATCAGGACTTGATAACTGCTTTGAGTATAGATACCTATATTTTGTCATATTCACATTGTGAGTCCTCTTCTGGATCTGGCAGATGAAATTTTGATTAAAAATATTGAAGGACTTCATTTTTGAAAGTACTTAGATAGTGAGACCAATAGCAGAATGCTTAAAGTATCTGATTATATTAAATTTCTAATTCCTACCTGTCCTATTCACGTCAGCTGACCCTTATGTGCTATTATATATCTGATTTCATCTGTGCATGGCTGGATAACTGTAGTCTGACTGTACCTTGTTTTTCTTTAATATTTTACCTCAGTTTAAGAAACTGCTGATGTGGGGGTCAAGAAACTTTGAAAACCCAGGCTGAGCATAAGGAGAGTTGCTTTCAAAGCATACCACAGCTGGCATTTCAGTTTCATTTTGAATTTTGAATGTCTAATTTTCTTTTTAATCATATGAGACATTTGATGTCAATATCATCTTGTGTAGTGTTCCACAAATGGTAGTGTTCTACAAGTGTAGTGTTCCACAAACGGTAGTGTTCTACAAGTGTAGTGTTCCACAAATCTTAGGCTGGTATTCTTCTCTGACATGGAAGCATGTGTGCTGCGATAGCTCCCTACCTAAGCATGGGAAATTATCCCTACAGATACTGCTCTGCATATGCAAAAAAAAAAAAAAAAAAAAATGTCTGCCAAGCTTTCAAGCAATATGATAATACATTCCAGATGCAGAAGGCAAGGTTAACACTTAAAAAGAGGTTCAACAGTATCTTAAATTAATAGAAAGACAATCTCCAGACTTTAATATTTAATGTATAACAACATTCACCACTGGTAATACAGCAGTGATAATGAACTGCAATAATAAATAAATGATTTTTTTTCCCCTACTGATAAACCTTTACAACACAGGTTGCAATCTCTCTCCCTCTTATTCACTTCTGCTTTTTTAGCATGACATGTAGTATGTAGAAATTCTATTTAGAGAGATAATTTGCCAAAAAAAATTTTCTCAGTGTGAAAGGTTACTTATTCACAGAAAGTCAAGCAGTAAGGCAGAAAATGTCTGCTTGAATGAGATTTTTTTTTTTTTGGTGTATAATGTCATATTCTCTGCAGTACAGGAGGAAATAAATGGTGTTAGAAGCAGTAAAACTCATTTCTTATTATTATTATAATACTGACCTTGATGCTTTGTAAAACAGCCCCCTATCTAAAAATAAAAAAAATGAACAAACTAAATGAACTGTTCAGATTAGGAAACAAATGTTTAAGAAATACTTAGGGACCAGTAAAGAGGATTCTAATTTCCTGTGGTTTTCTGTCCTCTAAGTTCAGTTTAAAGTATAACATTATATACAGATACTGAGAATTTCAGATCCATAGAACTCTTTACCTTTTTTCAAGCAGTTGAAATAAATGTTTTTATTAAAGATTTTACAGCGATGATGTTGAAACGCCGAGCCCTCCTTATATACACTTGAACTATTAAAAGCCATATAAATATGTAAGAGAACAAGAAAAATAAACAAATCATTAAAAAACAAATAACTTTTTTTAAATTCCCTATATACAACATTGCATAGCAAAAAAAGAAAAAAAAATCCCAAACCTGAAACGCATTCTTCTTTACAAGAAAGTACACCATGTTTCTTTGCTACTTACAACCCTTTGAATGTACAAAGGACTGTATGTAGTCTCATGCACTGAGTTGTGCTTTTGTCATAGGTTTATCTCAAATGACTCAAAGGACTTAGTCAAGCAGAAAAATAAAGACAACTAGTGTGAGAGTGGAGAAAGGTATAATACACTCCCACATTTTCAGGGTGAGAGTAAAAACCTTATTTCACCATTGGTCTGAGAAATTTGATAGTAGCTATATATTCCACGTGTTCTGTTATCCCTCAGCGCTTCACCCTGTAAAAGGAGATAAATCAGGGAAGAAAGTCTGCAGGAAAACTGCATATGCAGAATAAATCAAAGCGCAGAAATTTAGTCAAACTAAGGGTGAGTTTCACCTTGCAGATTAAGACATTCAAGTCAAGATGTCTGCTTTTAGGACTGAATTTACCTGACTGAACACAGGCATCTTGCTGCTAGCAATAATGGTGCTATGAGGGAGTTGCATCTTTCTGGAACAGCACTAGGATACAGGAAGGTTGCTCCAGATTGTCTCCTATTGCACTATATACCTATGTTTAAGCAACTGAATCTTTCAGTAGGAATCTACATAAAACCCGCTTGTCTAAGCCATCTTTACACTTAATAGTGATGCAATTGTTGACAAAATGTAGGTCTGTTGTAAGGTGATTTGAGTATATGTGTAAGCTGTGCTGTCTGAGTATAATGGGTACTTAGACCCCTAAAACATAAACAAGCACCTACACGTAGATACCTAATTTAAGTATCTTAATTTGTGAGCTGAATCCTACCGTGTATCTATGAAGATTTATATAAAGTATTGTTTATATCAGAATGTTAAAGATTTCAATGATGCAGATAAAAAAGACTTAATATATATCTGAATTTACAAGTATCCATATCTAAAAGATATACCCATCAGCTTAATGGAGGTTCACTGTCTTGATTTTATTTTATTAATTGAATGAGAAATTCAGATAATATGGGCTTCTTTTGGAC
Source organism: Psittacus erithacus (assembly GCA_009867235.2). Lineage (NCBI taxonomy): Eukaryota > Metazoa > Chordata > Aves > Psittaciformes > Psittacidae > Psittacus > Psittacus erithacus. The sequence goes on from WYDI02024301.1 coordinate 5,737, forward strand.
TAAAAAATCACAGACAATAATTACACCAAGTTCAACATGATATTTTTCATATAAATGTGAGCTCAAATCTAATGCTAAACAATTTAATGCTGATTTTTATGTGAGGAAAATAAGGGTGCAATAGATCTTATTTACAGTGACAGACATTTCTGAATGATCTATCAAATCAACAACTTCTTGCAAGTGAAAAAAAATCTAGAGATTGTAATGATGTTTATAAAAAAATGATGTCAGGAAATTTCTGGCATTTATGAAATGCACAAGAGATCCTAGTCAACTGGTTGCAAAGTTTCATTTGACATTAAATACAGAAGGATTAAGTGAACATTTCAGAGCTGCTCAGTTCAGCAGCATATTTTCCATTCCAGATATTCTGCAAATAGGCAGAGTTCTGGGGCATCTCATGTCACAGGTCAGTGCTTTAACCCTTAAATTGCAGAGTAAGTGATTTTTACTTAGGTCTCATCTCTATCCTAAATTCTGTTCTAGTCCATATGGAGGGCTGATTGCATGATCTAGTACAAATAAACCTGTGCAAGAAAATATCACTATGTAAATTGCACCAAAACCCTTTTTTTTTTTTTTAATAGAAAAACAAAGTACAATTGATACAAAATGCAATTCAAGAACAATTTGCTGCTGTAGCATAATCTTATATTAATAAAACATCTTTGTTGTGGATACACATTTTCTTTCTCCTTTTCTTCTTTTGGAATCTGTTATACTTCATAACTCTAATATTCACGGGATGAAAGGGAAAGGGGCTGACATTTGTCACAAGGCTGAGGGTAGTAGCCTTGAATGTCACAAATCAAAATTTATGTTTGTGGCTACCTTAGAATGATGAGGTGAAGACACCTGAGTTTGGGTTTCCCATTGAGCAACAAGACAGTGCCTGTTTCGAGGTGCTTTCTCTCACTAGCTCATCCTATTTCTCCTTTTGCTTTGGTGCTAGAAAACTAGGGCTGGAAGTCATATTCCATTGAAACTAGAGTGGACATTCAAAGTGACAAGTGGCAAAAATGATCTGGGCTTTTCCGGTTCCCCCTTGGTCTGGCAAACACCTCTAAATCATACCCAAAGGATAACATTTATAGCAGCTGAGCTGCTTTGTTCCCCCTACTGAATCATTGTTCATTAGCCTTATCTTTAGTAACAATTTCCCTTTCTCATGCTATGCAGGCCCAGTGAATATTGGATAGTGTGTCTTCAGGCTCAGTACAGTACTTACGCACACATCCTGTGGTAGATTTAAGGTACAGGAAGATGAATCTCAAGGACGGCACATAGAAGCCTAGGCCAGTTTCTTTTACACATTCCCTTTTAATGTTATAATTTCAAAGAGTCATTTTTGATATGCAGTCATTAATTTCCAAATAATATTTTATAAAAAAAAAGTTAGACCAAATATGCTCAGTTATGCAATATACAGTAATCATATTGTCTCATGTTGGTTATAAAGTTCATACATTTACAGGAAAACATGGAGATGGAAAAGCAGGATGACGTAGTTTCATGTGTGGATGTGCTAGTTCTACTAGCTGGTTTTAGCTGCTTTTGATTTGAATATTACTGTGCCTCTTGATAATGCTATAAAAATTGTTAAGGTTTTCCTTTTCATAATTCATTCTGATTTTCAATCCCACTCTTTCCTTCTCTTGCTCTCAAATTAAAAAAAAAACCACAAAACCCATGCCACACAAACTTAGAAATATAAAATAGACAGTTGAAGAAAATATTTGTAAAAAAACTTCATTTACCACTTTCTGATAACTTCTCTGACTGGAATAGTGATGCCACATTGGCCAGGGCTTTTCTTTCCAAAATATGGCAGGGGCTGCTCAGGTAGAGGCAGTTCTTGTCTAACATTATGAGATTTTATAAGCCACAGATATCCAAATTTAAAGGTCTTCAAAAGCTCTTAAAGTCAGAATAATTTAGATGGCAGACTAAAGGCTGATACTGAATTTGCACCCATTTAGATTTATTCAATTCTAGTGTTGAATTTTTACTTTCTCTGGAAATTAATTGAAATCCCAGAAACCTGTGTTGCAAAACATGACTGGCAGTCACATGTTGAGGATGAAAAATAAATTCTACATGTGTAAGTTATTTCAGTAGTAGAAAATATGTGAACTTGCAATAGATGATGTATTCAACTCATTTAGTAATAAAGAATGAGCTGATGCAAACATTAATGAGAAGGATAGAATTTTAATCATTATCCCTTTTTATTCAACACAGAGTCAATCCTTAATGTAATTAATTGGATAAAGAAAGTCTGATTTTTTTTTTTTCTGAACATGAAATTTATATTTTTAAGGTTTTGGTTTGGTTGTTGTGTTTTTATTTTTTTTTACTGACCCTGTTTGGCACTTGCTGGAATTTTCATTCCTGAAATAGGAGTTCTCTTCTACAAACAGAGAGCACAGTATTTTAACACAGAGATTTACTGCCAGGTTATTTGAAGCCCTTGGAATTGTTTATATTTCTGTCATGGAATGAAAGTGGTTCTGAAACTAGAACATCACCTTCAAAAGGTGAATAGACTTGTTAATAACCGTCTTCAAGAGCTGGTCAAAGTAGACAAGAATGGTACATCAGAGTAGAAAAATCACCAAGGAAAGTTTTTTTGCCAGCTCTGACTTTTCACACCTAAAATCTCTTCAGGATAATAATAGCAGTGTGTCCACTGCAAGCAGCCCACTGCCCACAGGAATAGCAGAGCACAGAAAATGGAAGATGGGTTAATTCTGCTCCTTATCTTGCCATTGTTTTTATTATGACAGCAAGGCAAAATACATCAGCAATTATTCTAATGTAACAAGTGAAGAAAATTATAGGGTACTTAAGTGCTCAGATATGCAACTTAAAAATCGGTCTTAACTGGGCTGCTCGTAGCATGAGAATTGTGTCTGTGGAAGTCAGAAATCACACCATTCCTCTGTCTCAGTTTCCCTATTTTTACACTGAGGACATGATCTTTATTTATCCTCCTTAAAACTGTCGCAATAATGACTTGACTAGTAATAACAAAACTCTGAACAGCTAAAGGACTATGAAAATAAAAAGTTTTTGTGCTTGTTATTGTGTTGTATAACACGTTGTCTTATCCTCCCTGCTAATAGTTATCAAATGCAATTGGTATGATAAATGTATTAGGACCTTAATTCATGCTATTGCAACTTTAGAAGCCATAACGGTGTGCTTTACCTGCCTCATAAATATACGTAGGTACATAGATTTAAACTCTTTTTCTAATTAAAGTGAGACAGACAGTAGTTTCCCTTCAACTTTCTGGTTGTGTGTCAGCACATAGCTGGACTGGGGCTTACTCCTGGAGTCAAAATGTTCTTAACACTGACTTTGGGAGCATTAGCTCCCAAATAACTGTGTCATCTCTATTAAAACTTTGGACCTCCCTTTATGCTCAAGATTAAGCAGAATCTCCTTTCTACTGAGGCTAACAATTCCTTCTTATTTAAAGATAAGTAAATCTCAAGAACAATATCACAGGAAAAACAACTCAATGCAGACATGTTTATATGTTTATAGCTTCACATAAATTGATAGTTCTGCACAAATTTTTAATTACTTCTGTTATTGAAACTCCTTATAGAAGCAATAAGGGTTTGTGATGAAACACCCCGACAATGTTTAGGATTTCATAGCAAAAATAACCTTTGGGAACCACCTGATATTTCTCCTCTTGCCTTGAGTTTACTTCAAAGGAAAAAGTCAGTGGGCAAATCTTGGAAATCTCTGATGTCTCCCAACCTTATCCTCAACTTCAGATAGCTATAAAAGTTTCTGGCTTTAGCTGACCATTTTCTGTGCACAGAAAACATAAGGAGAGAAAAGTGAAAAGTATAATAATAAAGTGGAATGACTTTTTCCCCTTTTATTTTTACCTTTGCCTGCTTTGTGGAAGCTGAAGGTTGCAGGTGGCTTTAAGCTTGCCTTCTGCCTGAGAAAGGTAACAATTGCATTTGATAAACAATTGCATTTGATAGCAGCCTGGCAAGCACCAAACGGACTTGCCAAACCGTGCATTTGTGCTGTTAGCTGAAAATCCTCCGCTGATTCAGAAAAGATCCTTACTTCACACTTTCCAGATCACTGTACTGTAATGAAGGGAGATCATAAGTGTGGCAGCCAGAGTCAATAATCGTACTAACAAATTATTTAGAGAGAACCAGATGTTCACACTAATATGAAGGCTTTTGTTAGGTATATATTACTGCATTAAGGAATATCACCCACATGACCCATAGACCACATTCCAAGCAAACATTTAGACAATTTGTTGTGTACATATCAGTCAGCAGAAGTCACAAGTCTCAGATCACTCATTTCATTAGATTAGCCTAAGACTTTCTATATTTAATGTAGAAAAACAGTGATATTTATTCTTTATAAATACATTAGGATTTCATTCTTATGGATTGATTTCAAAACTGTCAATCAAGACCAAAATGGTAGATTTTTATGCACATATTTGTAAAATGCAAGTTGCTTTTTTGGTATCCAAGGTGATACTATTACCATTTAAATTGTGTGTCTGATGAAATGCAGCTAATAACTAATCGGCATCTAATAACTGACCTGAGTCTTGAGAAAATTTGTTAACAACTGGTAGTACTCCTTTCTTTGACCTAAAGTAATTATGTCAATAAGTGCTCTTACTAAAGCTTTGAACTGAGAAAAAGCCATTAGAGCAGAGTGTAGTTCAGTATATATGGTGGCTAAGAGTTCTTGCACATGATAGTTATGAGAATCTTCAGTATGGATGCCTGAAGATTTATCCCCAGAACTACTGAAACAATGGGAATTCCGTCATTATCGTGTAATAATCTGGGCTCTTCTCCAGATGAGAAAATTCCTTTCAGTGTGCATATGCTGCAACCATATTGAATGTGTGTTATGGAATTTAGGTGCTTGCTGAAGTTGCTGGTGAAAAATATTAGTGAGAGAAAAAGAAGACTAGTATTTCGAAGGTAAGATGAACAGAACAATGGTACAGCAGTGCAGGAAAGGAAACTGCTGTGCCAGAGGGTGGCCCACAGGATGTTCTCCAGAATCCGTTTTAATTAATGTTCCAGTCCACAACCTGCCTACAAAAGCTGAGATCTGGTAGAGCTTGCTAATACCATAAGGCTACACTTTATCATTTTAACTTTTATCATTTTGTCAAAAGAATACATCATAAATGAAATTAATAACATCAAAAACCTAAGTAGTAGAAAGTATAATAGTATAAAAAGGCAGGCCAGGAATGTGCAGTTACTTAATGAAGCCTCTAATTGTAAATTTGGTGTTTATCAGTAATAGGTCACTAAGCGAAGGGCCTCAGGATCATTCCAGAAATACTATCAGGAACAAGTATTTTTCAGCCATGGGAAAGGCAAGTATGTAACTAACATTTAACAGTTTTCAACAGAGCAAGTGTATAAGTACTGACCGGCCACCAGCAAGGCCTTGTCTTCAATAAAATAACCTTTGCTTAGAAAATATGATTTAAAGTGGGAATAACTGTACAGAATTGCTGATGATAAGGAGACTGAACCTATTAATATGAGGTGAGTGTGAAAAGGATTGGTGATTTAGTCTGACAAACTGGAGGCTAAGAAGGGAGAAAAACTGTTGTGCGTAAGTAGAAGAGTACAAGTAAACTCTAAGTGAAATATAAAAAAAAAAAACAAACCAACAAAATATCTGAAATACAGTTTAGTCTGGGCAGTGGAACAAATGCATCTAGAGTGGCTCAGTTTAAATTAGAATGGGAAGTGGGATTCTGCATCATTAAAGCATTGTGGTTCTGGAACCACTCTCCAGTAGCAGTAGAATTAAAGAAACCCTGGTTACTCTCACAGTGCTAGAGCTGGCGCCTGCAAGGCATGGCACTTATTTTCTCTTGTGACTAGCAGGAAGCTGTGCATGCTTCCAGGAAGCTGGGTATCAGTCATTTTCATCTCAACGTAGAAACAAGTAGGTGGGGAATTCATCAGCAGGTGACAGAATTAGTATATTATGTATTACTTGGGAGAGTTACATCTACGTTTTTATAGGGATTGAGAAGAAATTTCTGTGAAGATCAAAGAGGTTAATGCTGAAATTTCTTCTATGTTTTCCTCATAGTATCAAACAGATTATTTTCATAATATTTTGCAAGCTGGTGATACTAGTGTGTTCAGAAGTCCTCCAAAGTTAAACATTTGCTATCATAGGTGGTGGCATACTGATTTTCCAAATCCCAGAGATTCAAGACAGCAGATGGAGGCTACATGGAGCCACATTACTTATCATGGCCCTTTTACAACTAACAAGATTCATAACTGCACTGAAAACATTGCTGAATTTTAAAATCAGTGTTTTCAAAATTACTTAAACTGTCCAATACTGAACTTAGCCTACATTTGAAGAGCTACTTCTATAAATAAAACTGTGAAGTGATATTTAATTCCTTTACTCCTTTACTTCGGTGTTTTGGGGTTAAAGTTGGGTTGGATTTTTTTTTTTTCCCATCTATGACACAATTAAAAGCACACATTTGCAGAAATAAGTATGACTGAATGGTTCTAAATAAAACCAGAAAAAAAATATAACTGAAAGATCAGTCTCTCAATCTCAGAGTGGCTTCCTCCAGCAAGATGTGTAACAAAAGAGAACACACAATACTGAAAGATGGACACATGCCTATTAGCCAAATATGGCAAGCTGATCCTGGCGTGGCCAGACTCACATATCTGGAAATTTAAGTAGTCTCAACAAAGGGAAAAATAGACCATTAAGATTTCAGTGACTTATCATTAGTCACTGAAATGTAGTTCTACTACTTTAATGTAGTTCTTTTTTATATCTTTTTTGCTAGTAAATTTACATCTCAATGACAGTTTATTTCTTGAGACGTAAAAGTCAATGTCAAATCCCATTTTTAATTTTTGAGAGTTCACTATAACTGCCTTTTAAGTTTTCTTGACTAGCACAGAAAATATGGAACAGCTATTAAACTGCTGTTCTCCTAATAAACATTAATTATGAGACAGCAGGTGATTAATCATTGATAATGAGTTATAGATGACTTTTAATGGTCAGCTAATAGTGTCATGGGCCTTTAATACTGAAAATAATTAAAATTAATAGCATTGTATGGTGAATATGCATTATAAAAATGTGGTTACAGTTCAAAAAGCAGGCACCCAGATACAGGAGAAATATCTTTCCCTGTGACCATGGTCCTCCAGCTCAGTGCTTGGGGCACTTGCAAGGGGGCAAACCCTGAATTATTGTTCCACTTTTAAGGACCATTTGAAACAGGGCTTGGATTTATGTTACAGCTTATGACTGTTTTTAACTGAAGGTGATGTCCTAACCAGAATACCACAGTTATTTTTCCCTCTTGTTCTTTCTGGCACAGTGAATCTTTAACTATAGCATGAACAGTGAATCCTTAATGGAAAAGAAGTCCTTTCCATCCACCTTTCCATTTCTGGAACAACCTATTGGTGATTACTAAGGCATTCTTTTGAAAACAGAGATGTGACTTGAAATCTCTCCCTAGCTGCAGAGAAAATGTAACGCTGTTCTTTCCTTCCTAGATGGCAGCAACTGTGATACTGCTCTATAAGGTCTGTCTTTTAGGGAGGAAGGCAGTTTGTTGACAGAAGCAGAATTATGGACCTGAAAGGAGTTTCAAAGCCATTGACACTTTGCACTTTAACATTGTTCAGAATGAAAGAATTTGAACATCCTATCCTTTTGGGTCAACATGCCAGCATTCAGCATTCAGCCAGCTTAGTCCTGGAAGCCAAACTGCCCACGTACTCTGTAGTAGTCTGAAGATTTGCTAATTTTGATAAATTCTGTCTGACCCGATAGACACTCAGCACAGATCAGCAAGGTTTGCATCTCTAGGGCTTGATTTTCTCCTGAAATAGGCCTAAGTTTTGTCTTCCAAAAGGTCTCATCTATACTGACTGGTTCTTTCTATATATATCTCCCAAACCATGTTTGACCTTGTTGAGAAAGTGCTAATTTGCCAACCAAAACCATATCAGGGCATGTGCTAATACTTAGATAGTACGGGCAATTGTAGGATGGTGCTTGAGCTCACGACCTGCCACTTTCTACTTTGCTATTATAGATAATTAGTTATGTAGTTTATGCCATTATAGAGTCTGGGAACAGGACCTACATATTAGGTCTTACCACGCTGGTGTTAAAATATTTATTTTAAAGATCCACTTTAACATTAGTTGCCAAATTAATAAATTTTAATGTTAAGGCCGTATAGAAAAGTAGTTTGCTGAAGGTAAGAAAATTCAAGAAAATTTGGGAAATAAAGTTCAATAAATTTTGGTTTTAATGTAGTATTTAGAAGTCACTGAAAAGTGTAGTGTTTTATATGTCAAAACCAAAAGAACCAGTTCATCAAGTTGGGGACAGATGTGAGTTCAGCCTCTAAATGGTCTTTATTTTGCAATAATTTTCCTACTTGATGCTGTCCCCTTCTATTTACTTAGCCCATGTCAACATGCCACGTCTTCATGCATTAAATCCTGATCAGTCAAACATTTACACAGGTGAGCAGCTTTATAAATGCCAGCAGCCAAATTAAGTGAATTTGACTTCCCATGTGAATAGTCATGTGCATTTGCAAGCTTTTCTGAGGGTTCACATGAGATTGCAAGGTCTTTGCAGGTCATATTGTAATAGCAGAACTGTGGTGTTTATTCGAATTTTTCACCAGCTCTATTCCATTCATATCAATGGTGGAGCTACTTCTGCTTTGCAGTTATGTAAACAAAAAGGGCATGGTTTTCAGCATTTTTTCTGGGTGCTGTACAAATGGAAAACATGATAGGTTTTTAACAAAAAAACTCAGTCGTCTAGTCTAATAAAAAAAATCACACAGAAACCACAGAATTAATGTTTTTGATTTTAACTACTTCATTTGCTCTTTGGATTAGCAAAAGATTCTTAGTAACCATAAAAAAGCAACTTGAAAATGTCATAGAAAGGTGGTGAGGAAGAGAATGAGGAAAAGAAAATCGGAGCAGAGATGCAGGGAAAATGCAGCTGGAATGAATAAGAAAAATATGAGAAAAATCAAGAAACAGAAGAGGAGACTGGGATAAGAAAGGGAAGGACATAAACATGGGAAAGAGGGGTAGAAGAAAGATGAGATCTATAGTAATCACCTTTCAAGTTAGCTTGGTTTGGGTTTTTGTGCTTTGTTGCTTGGGGTTGTTTATTACTTGTCTTTTTTTTTTTAATCAGTTGTTTATATTTCATTATAATTAAACAAAACATAAAAGGCAAATCTGAAATATAAAAAAAAATTTACTATCACCATTCAAATTGCTTACAGTGTTGACAATTGCAGCTGATGTCCTTAAAGTCAAATAATGAAATAATAATGTTGCATTTCAATATACCTTGAAAATAACCTTAGGGTAATACACTACCAATAACAAAATGAGGGATTTTTAAAAAATCACAGTTGTAAATAAATGATAAAAAAATTAATCATGATATTTCCTTGGCAAAAGCACTATTTTAAAGGCTGACTATTTGGCAATATAACAACAACTACTACTACTATTATTATTATTATTATTGATGTTAATAATAATATGTAATGTTAATATTCGATAATAATAATCTTTGTAATTAAAGATGATTCATTGCAAGGACATCAAGGTGATTTGAAACTTTCAGATTTTAATGTTTTGGATGAAAGCTCATATGATCTTTCTGCCAGATTTCAGATAAGGTATAAAACCAACCTTCTGACTGCTTGTAGTCATTACAGAGCAGAAAATGTTTTTTGGAAGAGTTGCTCTGTAGAGCACCCACTGTGCTGGCCAAATTCCAATGTGGAAAATTAAATTCTGCCTACTGACAATTGCCTCTTCTAATTCAAAAAGCAAGTCCCGTTTTTTACATACTGTCCTAGATACTAGACATGTGTGGTACTAAATCCATCACATACTTATCTACCTTGCTGAATTGTCACCTTGATCCATTTATTAAGTCTGTTGTAGGAGAATGCCATTTTTAATCATGGGGTGGCAATTTAACTTCTGTAAAAAATACAAGAAAGTATTACACTTATCATCCAGATCAGAATTTCAGAAGCTAGTACGTGACACACTAGGTTTGTTGTATTAATGATACCTCTGTATCGGTACACTTTTATATGCTGTGAAACGCATTTAAGCACATACATATAACGCTCTCCCTTTAAACAGTTGAGTACTTGCACATATACTTTTGCACCTGCAAATCCCCATCAACTTTGAGCTGCAGATATGCAAATTGCATTTATTATTTATAAAGAGGAAGGATGAGAATTTCAAAAACTCAAATTACTTAATTGATCTTCTGCCAACACTGAAGCTGGAACAGATTTAGAATGAAGCTGAACCCTTCCTCAAATGCTTCAATTGCAAAGTCAAGTGATTAGAACTTCTTTAACTCTTTTTAATGGCAGTCATATTGAAACAGAACCTAAGTCTTTTCAAGTAGTTAAGTGGATGTCAGTGGTAAGGATAATGCGTATGTGCAAGGCAATATTGTAATGTACAGCTTCAGCAATCCCAAAGCCCAAGAAGCAGTAGCTACAATGGTTCGAGAAAGCACCCTGAGGTCCTGTGAGGGAATATCAAAGTACAGCTAGATCATTGCCATTATTTTAGTTAATAAGGCTCCAATTAGGACAGGCCTGTTTTTACCTTGTTTTGCCTTGTAATTACATATAACATACTTGATAAGATTAATTGCTGTGATAACTTCTGCATTTTTGCTTAGCTTAAGTGGTGCGTGGTTTTAGATAAGCAGATAATTTAAAATCTCGTAATTAGACTCGTGTCAGGACTTCTTCAAAGACTGAAACAAGTCAGATTCTGTTTCATGTTAAGGCATATTATTTTTGAAATGGAAAGAGACATAATGCTTCCATAATAACACATTCAATACATCAAGTCCAAGCCCCGAGAACTGCTGACATAAATTTTAGCGTGAATGTTGAATAATTCTTAAGAAAAAAAAAAGTTTATACTTCATATATATATGTGCAAGTACATCTTATATTTCTTATTAATGATCAATTGAAATTTATTCTATACGCCAGTGAAGCTAAAGGCAAACCCCACCCTGCCTTATGTGTTCCACAAAATCTATTACTAGATGGACATTTAATAGCTGTACAAGTGTATCTTAATGAACCTTAGGATGGTATAGCTTTTCTTGTAATTGCTGACAACTATGTTGCTTTACGTTTAAGATCATGCATGCTTATCAGAGATACCATTGACTTGTACTTGCTCTGTTTATTGATTGCTTAATTAGTTTCCAAGATAGCTAATCAGGGACAGATGCAAGTGTTTAAGCATCTCTTGCTGTGTCTTATTCTGAGCACAAAATGGTGGAGCAGCTGTGTGATTTGGAGAAATAAATCCCACTGAACTGAACTAGTTTGAATTGTGGTAAAGGGTACAATGTTGATGTAGCAATATAATCTATAATGGGACATTAATTTTGGGGAAGTTGGTATGCTGACTCATTCTTCAAAAAGTAACTGGAAAGAAGTCTTTTTTTGGCTTTCCAAATGCTAGTGCAAAGGTATTTTTTCCTCTTCATTCTACACTATTGTTTGCTAAATGTAGCCTCTAACAGTCAGAATAAGAAGAGTTTTGCTCACAATAACAACCTCTAGGGATTTCTCTGTCACAGAAATAAAGTTAAATAAATGTCAACATTCTTAGTAGGGAACATTATACTCACTAGTGAAGCTGGGTAAAAAATGGACTGTGGATGGTGGCATCTGTCTCAGAAATTTTAAAAAATCAGTGTAAGCTAACCTGAACTTTTGTTTTATGAAAGCAAAATTCTGTGGATGAAATTGGCTCTTTTGAAGTGGTATTCAATGTTTATTGAATATAATTACAGAACATATTAAGATAAGCAGTTTCAAACTAAAATATGTGAATGTTTTTGGATTAAATGCTTGATATTATGCTTAAAGATTTTTCTGGGAGGCTGTATTCTGTAATAAATAGTTCAGCATAACATTCACATTTGAGCTTATTGAATCTGCTTTATAAAACAAAGTACTTGGTGTAAAAGGCAGTGCACAGCTTTACCCATAATAATATTAATACTATGTATAAGAATAATCCGTCTGTCTAAGCATTGAACTAAGGACATTCCGTATTTGTAATTAAGGATTACTAAATATTTCCCACACTGTTAAAATCTAAAAAACCATGCTTTTGCAGTGTTATCCTCATAAAAGAGATGTACCATAGACCCATTCGGAAAACAATTTTTCTTATTTTTTCATAAAGTATTTGATGTTAATATAAGAAAGAGCCTCTGGTGCTGCACAACTGTTTACAAAGAAATCATGTTTTTCAGTGGCCTCTGACAGTTTTACCAAGGGTGGAGTGTACTTTTTACAATTCCTTTTTTGACAGATGATCAGGAAAGCACTGCGCATCAGCAGAGATCTGTCAGTTTAACACATTTTCTAGCACTTTTCCCAATATAGGCTGAAGCATCCAATATTCAGAAGTATGTCTTTATTATTTAAGAAACTGCTTTGCCATGATACCCACAGCTGTTTAGTAAGAGGCCAGAGCAATGGTGTTCAAGGCTCCTATTATATCTGGAGGCAGGAGAGATGTAAAGATTCACATAGCAGTCAATCTCACATGTAAACTCAAAGGTCACTGAACCAAGACAGAACTTTAATAGAAGTCAGTGGAGAAAAAAAGTGAAGTGAAATGAAAAAAAAAAAAAAAAAAGGAAAATTAAATTAATTCGTAAAAATCTGTAGTAAAAATTATTTGTCACTAGTGAGATTCTGAAATCAGGAACATCTTAACTGTTGTCAGAAAATCCATACATTCTCTACAAATATATCAGCCAATGATTAACGTACACAGATACATGAAAATTATTTTTTTCAGAATGCAACATGTGTGCAAAGTCATCTATGCATTATTTAGTAATAGTGCGTTATTATTAAAATACTGATTGCTGTATCAATTACCATTTTAAAAAAGAAAAGAATTTGAGAGAGAGCATGTCTGAACCTAGTGCTTAAAAACAGCTCTACCTGCTAATTATCACTCAATAGTATCTTGCCTAAAGTTCTGAAATAGTCATACTATCAAGATAATTAATGATTTTGAAACTTCTTAACTTGGGTAGCAATGTTTTTTTTGTCTAAGTGTTAGTATTTAGGACATAGGATGGGTAACTTCTATACATGGACAACTTTATAATTTTACACATCTAGGCATTATTTTAGTATTTGAAATCTGATTTCAGATGAAAATTTTATTAGACTGAGTTCAGCAGCTGCTAGAATAAAAATGCTTGGCAACTTCCATTTACCTACAGAAACACAAGTCAAGTTAGGATGCTTCCAGTGAGTACCTCTACTGATTTTATTTCTTCATCTATTTCTAATTCCATAAATATTGTGAACTTACATTCAAATATACATAAGTGATTGTAGGACACAGAACAAAAAAAAAAAAAAGAAAAGCCTCAGAAAATATTACCACTACGCTTTTTATTAGCTATTTCTTTTTTTATGTCAAAAGAGTCATGATTCTGATTAGTAGAACTAGAGAAAGAACGTCTTAAAACAGTATCTTTGGAGAAACTGAAAATTAAGCATCACCAGAAGAAACCCGAAATATGTTTCATTTTGTTTTTTTATTTTCAGAAAGTGTACAGTATGCTGCTAAGGTATTTTATTAGTAGAACACAGAGAACACAAAATTGTGATGTCATTGTGGCATGACAAAGAAAAAGAGTGTGGAAACTTAAGAGTAACTAGTAATAGATCAGAAAATTGGGAGGTGCAAGATTTACTTGCTAGTATTTGTGTGACTTGCATAGCCAGGTCTTGTGGTGGTTTGGGATGTATAACACAATAGTGCAGTATCATTCTAATTCTCTTGCAAACCCTAACTGTAGTCCAAAGGAGCAAAAATTACTTGTGACACTCATTTGCTCTCCTGAGTACACAGTGCATCCAAATCATCCTTTACTGCCAGCACCAAGAGATATCACAATACAGTAATAGATTACATATTAGTGTTAGGCTCTCCAGTAGCCATTAAAGCCAAAGGAGGAATTTAATAAGTCTATTTGTAGTCAACACTAGGTCCCAACTCTTAATAAAGCAAACCTGGAGACAAGGGGAATTTAGAAAAATTCAAAATAACAACTGGGATATGTATGAACATTTGATCATATTATTGCTATGTCTCAAAAGCTATTTTCTAGAAAGACACCTAGCCAGCACATTGATTTTCAAAAATTACCTGCTATACACCTCATTTCTTGATGCAGTGAGATCACGCACTAAGTCATGTTCTGAAAAGTCGAGAAATATAATGTTTGTCTAAATGCTAGCCTCAGATCCTCTGTGTTATCTAAAGGGCCATGTTATCAGTTCCCTTAACTTAGTTGGAGCTCTTCAAAACTACCAGCATAAAATGGACAAATAAATGAGTTACTTAATAATGTTCCAACATTTAATTATAGCCAGCCCCAAATCTTAAACTGACAGTCAAACTTTTTTACCAACCTTGAAACAACTACATTCCTAGGACGTGTGTAAAGCGGGTTGAGAAGCCAATGACTTTCTGCTCTCCTAGTGCCATGCAGAGGTGACAATAGCCGAAGTGCTTCAGCAAATAGTAGGAACAGCCAAGAACAAACAGTTCCTGAATCTCCAGCAACATAGGCAGTAGCAGAGTAGCACTGTCTCCCTCCGTTTGCCAAGATCATTTGAAAAATGATGTTCCATATCCTTGCAAGTATCAGGATTAGTTGATCGCCAACACTGCAAGCCCCCACTTTACAAAAAGTCTTCTAGCATTGCATAGTTTAATTTTAAATGTACCCCAGGATTCCTGTTCCTGATAGTGGATGAATGCATAGATAGCTCTGCAAGGATGAATTCATGTATGCCTGGTTTTAATTGCAAAAATGGATTTATTGCTGAATGGCTTTTCTCAGTATGATAGTTATTATTAACTCCATAGCCTCTGGAAAAGCATGGTATCTTTTATTTAAGGTAAAAATAGCCTACTAAAAGCAGATGACTTCAAAATTTATTAGACTTGATAAATTAAAATTCTACAGTCTATGCCTGAACAACTTAGTAATGCCCTTCTAACTCCTCAAACTACTGTACTTTAAGTATTCAAATAAATTTCTTTGCTCAATGGGATTTTTATAAAGCCACAAGACAGATATCTATTTGCAATTTGGGCTTGTTTTGCAAAGGTTTAATACCAAGGAAGAGCAGAATGAAAAAATAAAAAATACCAGATAATTATAATAGCACCATCATAATGTGGTTTCCTTAAAATACCAAACTTTCTTTTTCTTTTTACTTTTCTAAAGTGGTGCATGTACTTAGAGATCTGCTTTAGTTCTGATGAAACAGAAATTGTTCTCATGAGAAATCCACCT
Source organism: Psittacus erithacus (assembly GCA_009867235.2). Lineage (NCBI taxonomy): Eukaryota > Metazoa > Chordata > Aves > Psittaciformes > Psittacidae > Psittacus > Psittacus erithacus. The sequence continues at coordinate 21,241 of WYDI02024301.1, forward strand.
TTTCTGACAGAATGTAAAAATCCTGTTTTTTTACTGGAGTCTAATTGGTTTTCCTTTTATGCATATGCATCACAGGTGCATTTACCTAGTTATAAAGAAATCTCATGAAAAAAAAAACCAACAAAGCACAACTTTACTGAGAACTGTCCCTTGTTGTTCTTCTAGTACTGAAATGTCCAGCTTGGCATGTCTGGAACCATAAATGTTTCCAGAGTCATGTATGTAACTCTTTAAGCTTCAGTGATGGCATAAAATATATGTTCAGAAAGAGAAAAGTAACAACCTGTTCCTATAGTCAAACTATAGGGTCAGGTTCCTTAATGATCTATATACTTAATGCAATTTCATATGTTGCTGGGTAGGTCAGAGAAGAACACTGAAGCATAAAAATCAAAGGAAAAAATCTCATTCTCCTCTCCAGTCTCCTCAACAAGAATTGCAGGGACAGCAGAATTAGCTCTTGGTGTACTGGTGGTCCTGAGGCTCTTCCAGTCCAGCTTCAGGACTACTCAACAGCTGCTGCTTAGAGAATTTCACAACGCATTGTTAATGCTGCTTAAGCAGCCTTAGCTTTAGCTCAGTCAACATGCGCTGAGTTGTGCTAAATATGATGCCGCAGAGAAAAACTGATTTTTGGCTGTTAAAACACTGTCCTCCATTATGCTGAGAAAGCTCAGCTGAATACCCATGGGGATGCTTCTAAGGTCTATTAAGAGGGAACAGCATGGAGCTTGCAGTTGCATCAAAGATACTGTGTCAGATCAGTGCTACATAACAAATTATCACAGTCTTAAATGGTGAAGAACAGTGTGAATATGGGAGGCTGATATAATTAGTGTTTCCACTTTAATAATTATCATTTTGAGAGTTTTAGCTTCACTGTATGTAAGTAGCTTAAAGAAATATTTCTGTTGGGTACTGTATTCTTAGTATTGACTATAGACAATCATTTCCTGTTTCAAGTTCCAACACTGATGATACTCAAAACTTTAAATATGCTGAACTAATTCATATATTTGATCTTTTTTACTTGTCAGTAAACTACTTTTCTGTGTATTATACTCACTGATTTTTAAAACGCTTGTTGGTTCCTGTGGAGTCAAACTAACATCCAGGCTTCTTGACAGAATGTTTTGGGGTTTTGGCTTTTTCTTTTTTTTTTTTTTTTTTTTTGTTGTTGTTGTTTTTTGTTTTTTTTTCCTTAAAGCAACAACAAGCAATTTGAAGTTCCAGAAAGTTCCATCCTTAGTCTCTGCTTATGGAAAAAATTACCTGTCATGCTCACAGCAGTTTTGCCTGGGCTCCTTTTAAAAGAATTTTACCATTCATACTACCTGCGTGACATGCTGTATCCCTCATTCATGCCACTCTTCTCAGTGGTGCCCATAAACACGACAATATAAATCAGCACAAATTGAGAAAGTTTAAATTCCATCTGAACACAAGAAAAAAACTTTTCTACTGTGAAGGCTGTCAAACACTGGCGAAGGTTGACTGGAGAAACTGGATTCTCTATCCTTGCAGATATTCAAAAGCCATCTGGACATGGACCTGGGCAAATGGTCTAGCTGACCCTGCCTGTGCAGAGAGTATGTACTAGATAATCTCCAGAGGTTCCTTCTGCCTCAGCAATTCCGTGGTTTTAGAGTATCATGAAGAACTCTCACTCCATGCTATGATAAACCAGCTGTGAGCTATGTAGCTTCTAATATATGAAGTATTTCAATGAGTACTTGCTTGGAAGTGCTGCACTACAACAACCGTGCAGCAGCTATTTCAACTTATTTCCATTCTAGTCACATCTGAAAACTTGCTTGCGAAGCCACATCCTTCTGTGGACTTTGCAAGCAACTGAGATACGTAGCTGTATTTTTTGTCGAAAGTTCGTTGATATGAGTGCAAGGTGATGACAAACAATATGAATCTAAGGTTTGCAGTTTTTAAAAGGCACCCACAATGCATGTCTATGTCGGCTAGCAGCAAAAGGCCAGTTAATCCCTGAAGGAAGATAAACCGGGAGTTGTGAGCAGGTATGACACAGGTAGGGCAGTACCTACATCAGGGCAGGGTGGTGTGAGAGACTAGGTCCATCTGAGCCCTAACCAAGGTGAGGTATCAAGTCCAAGATGAGCCCAAAAATCCCTTTAGGAATGGCAGGAGGCATGGCAGGAAACAAGGCAACCCACAACCAGGACAGCAGGAGACAGACCTGGGCTCAGGGATGCCTACAATTTATCTCAAGGCAGGTCTGCAGGTCCATGCATGAGCTTGATCAAAACCCCTGTGCCCAGAGGCAGAGAGGTGGATGTTAGCAGCATGGGCTACTTTTATGCACTGTTCATATGTATCAATGACCTGAAACAATTTTCATTGAACCATATTGGTATTCGTGTTTTCTTATTATGCTCAGAAGTATTTGTCAATCATTAATACAATGTATTTATTCTTTTTCTTAGTTTTGTTTCCTCCTTTAAACATATACACAGTCTAGTGATTTTTGTTTTTCCTCTAGCTAGCTGGTAGTTCTATTGCATATATGTAATTTTAAAGAAAATTCTATATATTTCAGAATATTTTGTTTGGGTTTATTTCTATTTTAATTTTTATTTTCAAGCACAGAAGAGGGGAGATATAAATGAACTGCTAAATATTTGCTTGTGTATTTAAAGCATCTTTTTTGAGCTTCTCAGAATCCTATCCAAAAGGAAAGCCCCAGCAATAAGAGCTAGGATATTCATGAAGCCAAACAAAAATCAGGTAATCAAACACACCATCATTTTCTATATACCCAACAAGAGCCTACTAGGAGTGTAAGTTTAAATTCTGTTCAGTAAAAGCAAGTCGAGTCCGAGTTTAGTAGTCACAGGTCATGTCCTGGTGCAGCACAATCTAGGCAAATTGAAAAAGTCTGTTGGCAAAGAGACATTTTGATATACAGGGTCCAATTAATCCTTAGATGAGAACTAAAAATTAACTTGTGGGTTGCAGCCTCTTCAGTTTGATTTTTTATTAGATGTAAATAATCTTTTTTTTCTTTTTCCACTGAGCCAGCTTTTTAAGGGCTCTTCTTGTAGTTGTCATGCAATTTTAATACACCATGAACATTCATTGCAGCAACATTAATCTGGCAGACATTACACTTCAAATAATTGCTGCCTGCCTTAATTCCTGGTTTGTCCTTTTGCAAGCATTAATTACATATGTCAACAACAATCATCTTAGAGTAAGATAATTGCAGGTATGGAAAAAGGTTACTCTTAACAAATACGTACTTGAAAGATAATGCCTTCATAGTATTAGGATTTTATTTACTTCAAGAGCTTCAAGAATTTGTTGGAGGCTCCTTAGCTTAGCTACATGAGCAAAATGGACAGTCCATTATAATTTTATGTGTATATGTTTATCACACTAGCTAACAGATTTGGGATCATTTTTTCATAGCAAACAAGACATACAGATGTTTGTTGGTGATTTGGAACAAATTTAGAGATATTTGTAGATATTTATTTTACTCCAATATGTTAAAAGAACTACTCACTAATATGCCTTTTTGAAGGTACACCTTTTTGCCAGACTGCCTCAATTGCTATAATTTTGGTAAAAATTTCTAGGTCCAATGCCATTGCTGATGTATTTCCTCATATAAATGCTGAGCTGTCATGGTTTAAGGCCTGCCATGCAGCCCACTCACTGCCTCCCCCTCCTCTCTCGGCTCCCAGAGGGATGGGGAAGAGAATCAAAAGAATACAGCTCCCACAGGTTGAGATAAGAACAGTCTATTAACTAAGGTATAACACAAACCACTACTGCTACCACCAATAATAATA
>WYDI02024301.1:33244-49911 GCA_009867235.2 Psittacus erithacus
TGACACAACTGTTTTAAAATATATGTGTCAGATTCCAGATACCCAAGTTTTAACTGTAGGTATTCAAACCACTACAAGTATACAGAGAAATTATCTCATGGATTTTAGCCTAAGATCGATCTTGTCCTATTGTCCATATATGCATCAAGGAATTAAAAATATCTTTAGCAGCAGTTCTGGCACATATAAAAATCAGTTAATTTCAGAGAGATATTGAAAGTAGTTTCCTAAATGTTATTACAGTTAGGTTTTGGATTAGCTTCCCCAGAGGAGTTAAGAGGAGCCTGAACATGCTAAGAAAGGGACCACTGGCTGCTGGTGACAACAGAGCATACTGAATTTTATCATCCAGAAAATACCTTCAGTTTTAACGTTCTTCATTGCAAGGATATTTGCACAGAAAAAAAAAAAAAAAGAAAGAAAAGGTGTTACAGAATATGGAGAAAGAAAATGTATTTGGTATTGATGGACTTACACTGTTGGCTGATACAAGTGCTTTGTATAGTCATTCCAACTTTGTCTTCTAAATTTTGTGTATTTAGTACTACAGGTCAGCAGCACAGTCCTGATGTTTTGTAGTATCTATTCTTTTTTATCAATGATATTTTGAAAAAAAGAAATCCTAAAACAAAAATCTCTGGAAAATAGCATTACACAAAATTTCCTCTCACTTATACAGCTTTTAAAATACTTTTTCTGGAAAGATCTGAAATTTCCAGATAATTAAATTGGACTGGGAAGTCTTCCTTGTTGTTTCAAGCAGTGACCTTATTTACAGTAACCTCATTGTAAGAATACCAAAATAATAGGAAAAAAAATCTTGAAAGAGTCATGGGGCAGAACTGAAAAGTCTTGAAAACAGGATAGTACCTTAATAGTCATTAGGTCTGTGAATGAAACTAGAACAACATAAGAATGTGATAAATAAGTGAATGTAAGCTCTCAAGATCTCATTTCTCATTAGGACGTAATAGCAATAATGAGAAATCACATATGTTCTTTACTGTGTGGGTGGTGAGGCGCTGGAACAGGTTGCCCAGGGAAGTTGTGAATGCTCCATCCCTGGCAGTGTTCAAGGCCAGGCTGGACAGAGGCTTCAGTGACATGGTCTAGTGTGAGGTTTCCCTGCCCACAGCGGGAGGCTTGGAACTAGATGATCTTAAGGTTCTTTCTAACCCAAACCATTCTGTGATTCTATGATTCTATGTTTTAAACATGCTAACTACTGGCTCAGTTCTGAAAATCTGAAATGATAAATGATTCTCTCTCATCTGAAATGATAAAAAAAATCCAAATGATTGTTTAAATTGTCATGGTCTCAGTTTAGGTGAATTTCTCTGACCTTCTGCATCCTCACAAGTGTGTTAAGCGCAACAAAAGGCACTGGTGACCTTTATTCATCTTTGAAAAATCAGAAAAGGATAACAAGGAAAATGATTTCTTAATACCACAATACTGAATTTAATTTGTAAGACTGAGAGCTTCCTTGCAAGGAACAGAGACACCATCTGAAAGTTTATTGCATTTTTAAATAGGTTTGATTAATGGACATAGCTCCACCCCATGGAGATCTTACTTAAATCTGCCTATGAAGATAGGTTTTAGTAAACATCTGCAGGAATTGATGAGTGCAGGTAATTATTTTCCAAGTCTAACATCTCTTCAAACATTACACTCATCAAACCCAGGTTAATTTTTAAAACAAATGGTAAAACTATGAAAATTTTACAGGTTTCTGCTATAAATATAGAAAAGACAGTAAAAATTAAAATGCAATGTTAATTACTATATCAATAGCTCTATTTTATTGAGACTTAAGGAGCATAAATATTTGATTCTGCTCTTCAAATGAATGCAGCTAAATCAGTAGAAGCAATAATTATCCTGTCTGAACACTGGTTTGAAAGACCTCAGCAGGTTACAGAACACAGCTGCAGACTGAAAGGTGAAATTTATGAGTGTTAATGAATCCCAAGAATATGCTGTAGCATTGTCTTGGTTATAATAAAATTTCTAAATCTGTGGGGTTTAAAATAAAAACACAAATCAGGCTTCCAAAGCCATAATTTTTTTAATTTTTTTTAAGATAAATATTGTGTGTTTTGATAGGTCTTTTGATGTGAGTTTGTAGCATATATTTTGCTTATAGCTCAGCCACGTTAATCATAAACTTCAGACATACAACCTATTCAAACTGAAACCCAAATATTCTAGTAATTTGCAGATCTTTGTGATCTTTTTATAAAACCATCATATATTGTGAGACACATCATAAAATTAAGTCATATGGCAATGCTGCAGTGTTTGAGAACATTTTCACTTTGGGAGGCTGGAGCCTCCAGATGAGGCACAGTCTGTGGTTCCACTTTGGCTTCATCACATTAACTTTGGAACTGTGTTGTAGGAAAATGCTTGGGGTTGTACATACAAATAGATAACTAATGTTTTTAGTGCTACTTGGATTTAGTGTTTTATAAAGCAAAGATCGAAACTAGGAAAGTGGAAACATTTTCAAAGTATATTGTGAATTTTAATGATGACAGCAACAAATAGACTATTGATTGAAATTGACTAAAAGGTCTTTTAAAAAGATTTTTACAAAAGGATCATAAAGAAATGTTATATAGAAATAATTTATTTTGATTACACTCAGAAACCTAATATATTTATCAGTACATGGGCTTCTCTTTTGGAATTGGTCTCTTTCTAAATATAATTTCATTAGGAAGACAGAGAAGAGTCTTAGTTTGAAATAATGTAGATTGTAATTGTATTCAGAACAATTTCTTTATCTAGTCACAAAGTCTATGCTATTTAAAATGCATTGTGTGAGTTTGGAAATTTCATCTTGGAAAATGTCAAACTTTCAGCTGTTATGCTGGATAGATCTTAGAAATGTGAAACATTTAACTGAAAATGTTATGCTGTGTTCAGAATGACTGTGTGATCCCAACATATTTTGGCTGAGGTTGTAAGAACTGTAATACTCAACATTTTGTCCTGCAGGAAAATTATATATTTCCGCAATGTCTCTGTGAAAAATGTTAAACAATCACTGTTACCTCCGTCTATAGTTCTTTTGCTTTTTAACAGAAGTATCTTAAGAGTTACAGCAATACACACAGAGAAAGAATATCTCAGTCCCATAACCTGCAATTTTGTGAATCCTGTTAGGAGGACACATATACGGGAGGCACATATAAGTGCCTCCCATATGGAGACAGGCTAAGAAAGTTGGGGCTGTTTAGCCTGGAGAAAAGAAGGCTGCATGGACATCTCATAGCAGCTTTCCAATATCTGAAAGGAGCCTACAGGGGCACTGGAGAGGGACACTTCACCAGGGACTGTATCTATAGGACAGTGGGTAAAGGGTTTAAACTTAAATGGAGGAAGTTCAGGTTAGATATAAGGAAGAAGTTCTTTACTGTGAGGGTGATGAGGCACTGCAACAGGCTGCCCAAAGAAGTGGTAAATGCTCCATCCCTGGCAGGGTTCAAGGCCAGGCTGGACAGAGCCTTGGGCATCATTGTCTAAGGTGAGTTGTCCCTGCCCATGGCAGAAGGGTTGAAGCTAGATTATCTTAAGGTCCTTTTGAACACAAAGCATTCTATCGTATGAAATTTTGTAAGGGTAGAAATGAAAGATGATTTCCAAAATTTTTAAAAGCAATTTGATATGCTTTCATTGCACACCCACCAACTTTATCTCCTGTGGATACATTAGTCAGTGAAACTGATGACGGCATTCTATATAACACTAAAACCTAGTAAATCAGCCCCTAGCTAGTCAGTAATTTCGTATGACTAAGCAGATAAAAAAACATATATGTATGATCCTGAATAGCACATTAGCACTCACCTTTCAATGAGGTCATAGTTAGAGCCAAATACTGGTGTTTGGATTACTTCTCATGGTCAAATTGTCATTTCAGAGATATACTCTCTTAAAATTTTATGGCAGTAATTTTTATTGCATTCTAATTTATTTGTAGTCTGAAATAGACATCCTCAAATAGAATTAACAGAGTCCTTTATGTTTTCCTCTGTGTTCTACTTTCCATGTCTTTGTGTCATAGCCCATTATTTAAAAGTGAAAGTTCACTATGCCATTTTGCCCGAGTCTATTAACTTGACTTCAGTTCTGCCTGTTTTATCTGCAAAAACGTAGATCGTCCTCAGGGTTTCCAACCAGATGGACTACTGCTAGTACATCTAACTGCCAGCCAAGAGAGCTGATTTCTGACAGGCATAAATGCGAGTTAGAAAAGGATTTTTCATTTGCAGAAGCTAAACAGTCTTTTTAACAGCGTGGCTTTTTCTGCTCATTGCCTTAAAAACTAGATGTCCATTCTTCTTTTTTTGCTTGATATATTCATACATATAGTCCTACTGCTTCGAAACAATTTTTCTCTAATAAAATTTGAAAAATATAAAATATTATTTTATTTGCTGTTGCAGTCTTAACATACTAACTGCATCTGCATCATATCCTGCTCAACACCATCTTCTGTGCTTCTCAGTTACAGAGTTGTGAGGTTAGATGGACTGATTTTGAATGTGAGATAACAATTATTGTTCTAGAGCTATCAGTTGTTTAAAGTTCCTCCAGAAATAAATATTATTAAATGTTCAGACAAAATTTTCTGTTATGAAAAATAAACCTTTACTTTGACTTTCAGAGGATGGAAATTGCATCCTTAAAGCTTTTAGAGTTTTGTCTTTTAACTGAAAAAGCAATGCTGATGTTGTTCAGTGTTGATATTTTTTCTCTTTTTAGAAGTATAAGAAGGCATCACCCTATTCTTAAGTAGCTTAAATGATTGCAAGTCAAATTATAAAGAAGATATGGAGAAGAATAAACTTTTTTCTTAGCACATAGCTTCTTTCCTCTTTCAAACACATCATAGTAGAACATATATATTTCAAGGCTTAGTAGTTTCATGCTCAGATCAACAATATTGCTATTCCTCTAAGAAGCACCCTGTTCTTTTTGTGCCTAGACAGCTGTACAGGGACAAGAATCAATATCTAGAAGGGGCATGTGATAATACATTCTTTTCAAGACATGAGTAAAATATGCTTGCTGAAGTACTGTTATTGGTTGACCATATGTTCTGATTCTGTTTACGTAGCAACAAACATCACGGATGTGCATTGACATTTGAAAGTTGCATTTCTACTTACAAGTAGCATATGTATTTCAGTTAGGGCATATATTCAAAGCATTTAGAATATTCTCATTCTGAAGCTGTAAAAAGAAGATCCAAGATTTAATTTGATTCCCAATATTTGTTTTGCCTACTTCTCTATGCATAGCTATTTTATGCTGATGAGAAAGACAGATGCTGAGTCAAAAAATAATGAAATTCAGTGTAAAATTGCTATCAGATTTGATAAGTCTTTTATTAAGTTGCGGAAGACCAACTGTAGCAGATTATGCAGAAACAGGCTAAACTACTGAGAGAATTAGGTGAATGCAAGATGGCTTGCCATGAACCTCTGTTATCAGGAGTCATAACAGATTCATATGGAAGCAAGGACAATACTAACATCACTATTTTGTAAAGGGGAGGCAAATTGCTGTAGTAGGAGAGGCTGTCATGAAGATTTTGAGTAGTATGCTATAGATTTGAGATAAAAGTTTATGGTCAAAATAATGCCAAAGGTCTCTACCACAAATATTAGTAAGGAGTCTGACTTAAGACAGGAAATAAAAAGGTTACACATTTTATTGTCCTTAAAAAAACATACAATGCTTGGACTGAAGACGTAAATAAGGCCTTTATTCTACTTGATCTGATTAACCAAACTCAAGAATTGCTGTAAGGGGTTCAGTAAACTTTTAAAATGCATTTATCTGTGTATTGTACTTTTGTGAAAATCATCATAAATAGCTAATGTTAAAATTAGAGCTAACAGACAAAAAATGTATTTAATTCAAGTCATCTCATGAGGTCAATTTCTGATACATATGAAGTTCAAATTTATTACTGATTTACATAGCAACATAGAAAGATGATAGACAAATAATTCACTTGCAGGTACTCTTCTATAGGTCACTTTCATGTAAGTTTATTGTTTGCCACAGGTAAAAATAATATTAAAAATAAAATCAAAGAGACTGAAAGAAAGACCCTAAAGAAAGTGCATGGAGTCATTTTTATTCGCAAGCTTTTCTGGGACAGCAGTAGATGATATGTATAAATACTTTGTATCTAGTGTTCCACTCACAGAGTTTGTGAGAGTCTAGGAAAAGAAGCAGGGGATATAAGCAAACAAGGAATGCTGGATACTTCAGAAGAACCTATGCTTCCCTTTCTTGGCTAAGAAGAAAAGGGAAGCATTATAACTAGCTGAAGTGGGAATATATGTAAAGAAGTTAGGACCTGAGGAGATCTGTGGAGAGGTGAAGTAGGGTGAGAGAACAAATTAGCTGAAGAAGATGCCGACCACAGGAAGAGAATGAGCACATAGGAAGTGAATAGATGAAAATGGAGCAAGTCAATAAGGAAATTACCATTGAGAAGAACAGCAGACTCTGGGGTATTTACATTAAGAATGTCAGAAAGCTAGTTGGTTTTTGGCATAGCTTTTAATCTTTATAGATGTGCTTTTCCGTATTAAATAGTAATAGCATGATTTCAGCTCATAGAGACCCCAAATATATAAATCACATGACTGACAGAAGCAGATGGAATCAAAATTAACAAATGGGAAACTACCACTATAAATCTACAAATAAAACTATAAAATTATAAAAAGAAAAAAAAACAACCCAACAAACAAACAGACCAAAACCAAAAAACAAAACCAAAACAAAATAAAAAAAACAACCAAACCCCCAAAAAACCCCCAACAAATCAACCCACATAAAATCACAAAGACTGTAAAACTTATCTGCTTAGACAGCAGTGAAGAAAATGTAGCATACAACTGCTAAAACTGTTCTGAATGTTTCATTTTCAGGTGTCCAAGTGGATGCACATTAACAGCCTCTTAATAATAGTAAGCACTATATATATATATACACATCAGATCTTTTTAACAACTCTCTAGTTACTCACTCAAGGTTGGAGTCACTGTATTTTCCAAATACACTCTGGGAACCTTAGCTTGTATGTCTTAGGAAGCAAATTACCACTGGAATTCAAGGAAATGAGACAGCTGAAAAAATATTGCAATCTGAACATTTATTCAAACAGTTTAAGACAAGAGGAAGATTTCCAGCCTAAAAGTTTATGTTTGATAGATATCTACTAGGAGGAAATAGAGAATCTTTACAAAAAGCACTTTTTGATCCTACTTTGCTTTGCCTGGAAATATGTATTTCAAGGTCATATATTTTAACTATTGAACTAATGATGTAATTTCAGAGTACAACTTCTTTGGTTACAGATCAGTTAGGAAAGACTCTTTTTCTTACTTCACAAAGTTACTGAGGAGAGCTTCAGCTATATTGTCTCCTGAAGCAATATGCTTCCTCTACTCTTATTATTGGCCATAAATGGAAGCAAAATGAGAACAGAAGAATGACCCAAAAATTCAGTGCCATGTCTGGCTCAGAGTGCCTGTTCTGCAGAGGTTGAAATCTGAACCTGTCTAAAACTACTTATGTATGCAAAAATCTGTCTAGCAGGCTGCAAAATGACTTTTTTGTCTCCAAAGCAGAGATTCTTTTCAAATTAATCAGATAAATGTGCTATACTTTGAATTAGCTCAATATATCACCAAACCAATTTCACATCCAACATTTTCTGAGTGAGAAAGCTCCCAGTGATGCCCCAAGGAACAGTAATGTGCTCAGAGCACAGCTGGGGCATACAGGTTGTATACAGCAGATGGTGAGAAGCATGTGTTTTAGACAGAGCTGCATGACAAAGTGTTGCTTTTTCTTAATCTCTTTTCTTGGTGTTTTCACTATGCTGTCAATCATTCAAAAGCTGGGAGTGTTTGCTTCAGACAGGAAGCCTGGGAAGGAGCCTTCTTCCACAGCAGCCACTTGTTCCTCTCCCACTTGGGCATTAACACACTGCAGAGGCCTTTCTCTGAGTAGTAGCTTGGAAAAGATCAATTCTTATTTGTCACTAATGTGACATTAGTTGAAAACAAAAAGGTTATATAAAAAGTTGCGGGAAAAATAGTCTACCAAAATTCTGTACACAGAATTTCTTTGCTACTTGCCCAGTAGAAACACTTCTATGTGAGCTATTTTAGCTCAGGCCCCCATAAGATTTCCCATTGCACAAAATAAGAAAACCATTACTTCCTGAAACCATCACTGCATCTACAAGGCCTACCAGGCAATGAGAGCAAAGGACTTTCAACATCCCAGACTGCTCTTTGCTGCTTGTAAGCAGCAGGTATCTCTGCAGTGTCAGGTATAAATGAGCTATTTAAGAATCTTGTCATACCTCACCTATAGCACTCTGAGTTGGCAGCAGATATGCTAATGTGAAGATAGCTTCTCCTGTTTTATTGTTGATGCACAGTCCTCTTTCTATATATATTCAGAGGATTTTAGATTTGATTTTTGGGGAAGATTTCCTTTTAAGCATGCAAATTATGATGAATGTCAGGAAAACTGGAGAACTGTAGCGAGCAGAGCATGGTCACATCAGTGCTTGACCTTCCAGGAAGTTATCTTACAGTGCATTTTCATTATTGCATGGATGTTGCTTGCCAGCCTTTCACAGAAACATTTCTGTCTGAAACAGCTCCCTAGTGTGGAGATATATCAAGCTCTATTAAATAGAAAGCCAGCTGTACTGTTTATAGGTGTATTAGATTTTTTTTATTATTAATAATGTTTTATGCGGTAGATGGTCTTTCACAACATAGATATTCCGGGGAGTTGTCATTGTCAGGGACTTTAAGGCAAGGGGTTTGCAATTTGTAGATTTTTTTCCTTCAAGCTTCAGATACTTCATTCATGTTATTTCATACTGTTTAGTTTTCACCCCTGAAAAAACCTGGCTCCTTTTCTTGAGAGTTGGAATCAGCAGAGAAGAAACTTAAAATCCAGTGGCAAAACAAAACAAAAATAAAATTAAAACCCTTACTGTAATCTAAATACCTTGCAAGCAAGGGCATAGTCACTGAACACTGATCAACATTCTGTAAGCACAGACATAAGCTTATTCATCCAATTTTGTGCCATTCAAGCATTCAAAGAATAATCCAGCCTCTTCTCTCCCACGCTCTCCCAAGCTTTGATCTGTCCCACAGCCCAGAGTGTCCTGAGTGGGACAGAGATGCCTGGGGCACGGGAGCTGACACACATTCAGCCCCATATCTGCAGGCTTCTCATGCTACTGCTCTCTTGCCTTTCCAAGTAAGGAGCAAAAAGCACTTCACTAAGGTCTTTGCAGATTTTTTTCCTCAGAAGAAAGTTTCAGTTTTCAGACGAAACCTTCAATCAAAACAGTCTGTAGGAACCCAGAAGTTTTCTATATCTTCAGGGACTAATTCTTTTTCTCCAGTGAAAACTTTCCTTCCTTACTAAGGTCATTCAGGGTTAAACATAGAACTCTTCCAGATGAATTTTATAAGTAATCAGAACTGGCTAATCCATAAATACCTTATTACGATCTAGTATTGTCTTTTTTTCATCCTTTTGAGAAGTAGGTAACTGTCGCTGGGGCTTGGACTGAAAAAACATTTCTTTTATCATTCCTGTGAATGTGGAAAAATGGTAGAAAAATTAGATTTCGTGTATTAAACAGCTGATACTGTGGAATAACTTATTGCAGAACCAAGGTGGGAGGAATTGGTACTGCAGTGTAAGTGCTGAGCACCATGCCTATTGGAAAATTTTTATCTGTACAAGCCCCCTAAGTTGAGGTCAGTCCATTATTCCCATTAGCTGGCTTATTTGTTTTTTTTGTCTCACCCAGAGGTGTTTTAAAAATTATTAATGAAATTGTAGCAAGAATTTTCCATGCTTAAATAGTTCTTATACTAACTTAATTTAGTCGGTATTTCCTACTTTTGCTTGTTCCAAACAAAAATGAGAGCCTCTGAAATATCAATGACTATATCAGTACATCAAATAGGAAAATATATTTTTTATAATTTCCCACACAAACTTTTTTTTTTTTTCTTTCTAATCTCAGGTTGTTTAACCTTGCTTAAATCATGACAGCAACTGAGGTTAATTTGAATGAACTGCATACTCCTATAAATTAGTAAATAAGACAGTCAATTAACCAAATTAAATCTTATTGGAAATTGGCTTCTGCCATCTGAAAATTTTTTATTAGTCTTTATAGGGGGCATGACCTTAACAGTGAAGCTAGCAGGATTTTTTATTTCTCCAAGAAATGCTTGACTTAGAAGAATGAAGTATTTTTAACGCATTTTTAATATCTCTGCATAACTATTGGGGTATATGGTATATTTCTGTCAGTTGAGTAGGTATGGAGTTTTGTACTGCAAAATCTGAATTACATGTTCATGTGCTGGAACCTTTTAGTGTGTGTGGTTTTTTTTTTATTATATTATACAGTCTTCTAATACACTGTGGAATCTATCATTGTAAGATTTAAATTTCTAAGCTTAACTTCTTTTTAAATTGCCAACTTTGTTTCACCTTTAAAATTTCCAGAGAAATCAGAGGTATCTTTATATTGAATAGTGATGTTTTAAGGTATTTATTTCAGTGGTATCCAAATCAGCCTCTCTGCGGGTAGCTTGGAAGTGTATTGTCTGAACAATAGTGTTGCATATCTGTATGTAGCAGATATATACCCTGGGAATACAGCAGAGTGACGCAGTTCTGGGGGGTAGCCTGTTCAGTGCTAGCTTGGGAGTCCTGCACCCTGCTTTTTTGCATGGTTCAATTTCAGTGCAGAAAAGGTATTTGTATTACTTCATGAAGTAACCTTTACCCTTAGTTGGTAGGAGCTTCTGTAGCTTGCTAATCTCATTCAGAATGCTTAACCTGCAAACTGTATGGGTTTATAGACGCCAATTTATACTGAGGTTGTCTCCTTCTTTTGGTAGCCCTCTTTCCTCAGAGACTTGAGCAACAAGTGATAGACAGCCCAGAAAGGTGGTGGAGTCTCCATCCTTGGAGGTATTCAAAAGCCATCTGGATGTAGTCCTGGGCAACTGGCTGTAGCTGGCCCTGTGTGAGCCGAAGGGGGCATGAACAAGATGATCTTATGAAGTCACTTCCAGCCTCAGATATTCTGTAATTCTGTCATTGAATAACCCATGCTCATGGCCACTGCAGCTCCTGATTATTTGTCTCAAAGTGCCTTCTCTATCATAGCAATAAGGTGACATTCTTCAATGTGATCAAGTAACAGACCTTTGCAAAGAAAGCGATGATAGGATATAGTTGTCAGACTTCTGAGTTGTTGACCTGAGCCCTGGCCTTTTGCCTGGCTCTGAGAAGCCCCTGGGATAAAATTATTTGCTTCAAGTCATAAACTGTTCTTGCTTCTGTCAAGAAATGTACTACATGGTGCATGACTAATATGCAGTAAAGCTGTCACTGTACTACGCCCATATGCATGAACAGACGGGCTGTGGTGCCCAGATGCCATAGAACTGGTCATACGGCTCAGAAGTTCCCTTAACTGGAGGAAGAGTTCTGTGTTTTTCAAGCTGAAGAGAGCACCAGGGCTATACAAACACAAATAGGATTTATAATTTTTCTTTTTTTTATTCTTTTTTTTTCTTTTTTTTTTTTTTTTTTTTTTTTGGTTAACCCTAGAGATAAGCTGGAACCAGTTTGCAAAAAGAAGGAATTTGAAAAGGCACTGTTGTGCCATGGGTAACCACAGCTTTGTATGCATACATATGCTCCATATATAGGTGCTATCAAAGAATGGAATAGTTTAATCACACTTAAGGATTTAGCTCTGCATGATTAATAAATGTGCTTGCTTTTTACTGTATTTCCAGTGATGTCCTCTTTGTGGGTATTGTTCTAAAATGGACTTCAGGTCATGCAGTGCTCATCTCTCAGAAATGATTGCCAGAGATAAGCATCGCTTTAGTGTTAAGATCTCCAGCCTTTCACATTTAGAGGACTTGTTTGTACAGATCATGGGCAGTTCAATAATTCTTTTGACTTCATCAAATTAATAGGGAGCTAAGATATTGGGTTGAGCAAAATCTTGAAGGTTACTGAGGTCCAGAGTATAAAAACCTGTATAACCTGTCTTCCTTAACTGGGTCTTGACAATTTGGCAGCTGCTGACAATGGGTAGATTCATGCCACAGTTCCTGGAAATGTATCTGTTACCAGAGTTCCGTCCTAGGGGATTTTTATGTAATGCTGACAGACCTGAAGAGCTTCACAGCAGAAAAACTTTATGCCTTCCTGAGAGGCAGCAAGTAGCTGAATGAGCAGGGAAAAATCTGCTGCAAGGCTTTTGTGTGATCTCTTCTACAAGGAAACAAGTGGAGCTGCTCTGATCCTTAGCCGTATCTACTTTTCCCCATTCCACAGGATTGTCAATATATTGCAAGTGAAACTGGGTCTTGGGTCACTTGAAGAGCTGAAATGTCCTAACTGTATTTCTTCTTAGAGAGGAAAGACTCAGACTTCTACTAAGGCCTCAGAAGTCAGATATGTCTTAGTCCTTTCGAATTGAGAAGCTGAGTATCTAGGGAGTCTTGAAGAATAAAATAATGTGCAAACAGCTGGATATGGTGGTGGAAAGGTTTGTTGGCAGTGAGGTAGGTATCCATTTCATTGCATGCATTAGGTAATATGAAAGCATAAATACTGAGTGCCTGCTACATTCAATCAGGTAGACGCTCAGGACTGCTGGTTTTGGGGAATGACTAAAGGCTAGCTTGTCCTGTGTCAGTCAGAACGTGGAGTGAGAAGCTGTGGTGCTGTAGTTAACATGTACTGTGCTGTTTTCACACTCTGATATTTGTAAACCGCTTTTCCAGTTCACTGTTCCACAGCACAATTTTGTGTTTATTTTAAAAGGCAGGGTAGTGCTTTATTTCTAGCTGGTTTCACAACAGATCCTTTATTTCATTAACTTTCTTCAGAATGCCTTCTAAGCAGTATTTTTTATTTGTAATAAGTAGGAGAGAAGAGATTTTTGAATTCTGCTAAACCACTGCAAATAATGATTGGAAATGTCAATAATTTATACCACTTTCTTGCAGTTGTCTCCTGTATAAACATGAAAACTAGGTATTAATCTCATGCTCTCACATACTCTATAGTGGACAAAGATATTAGCTGATCTCTTGCAAAAAACATGCTTAAATACATAAATCCCACTATAGGGCAGTGTGAAAGTACATTTATTCTGGTTATAATAAAATACAATGTATATCTGAAATGTGCATCAAAAGCATATAAATTCCTAATGTCATTACCTTCCCTCAGAGATTTTAATTTTTCTAGGTGTTAAACTATAGCATTTATTTGCTTCTAATTGTAACAGTATTTCTGGTTGCTTCAGAATTTTGCCTAATTACCTGATTTAATAGATCTGTGGAAACTACCATATTTATATATCTACCTCCATGCCTGGGAACTTGAGAAAGCAGTAAACAGATAAGCTGTTTCTTCAGCTCAGATGATGCTTTGCAGTCCCTGTGATGCTGGATCAGAGCTCCAGAATATTAAATTAACTGACAGTCATTAACTAATAAAAAGTGGATATACTAATAGGGTGTATTAAAGATTTGACTTAAATATGAGCTGTCTTCATCCTTGATTTTATTAAAATTTAATGTATTTCTCTAAAACCGTATGTGTAATAAAAGATTTCATAGCAAGGGTTGGGTTTGGGGGATGAATGAAACCTTACTATGTATTGAGCTGTACCTTGCAATTGGAATTGTGCTTTTTTCTTGTCAGCACTGTTGAAGCCAAAGTCAATCTATTGGAATAGTGGTAGAAGGAGTTGTAATGTAAGATGCGGGCTTCTGGCTTTTTAAAGAAAATCCTGTCACTGCTTTGAATAGGACGCAGTTCTTGACCCTTCTTTTTCTGTAGAGCTGTGACTCCTTCCCTTTGGCCAAGGAAAAGATTATAAACCATTTTGCATCCCGATTTAGTTGTCACCAAAAGACTCATTAGTTTTTTTGCATGAATTTTTCTTTTTTTTTTTTTTTTTTTTTTAGTCTTATGCTATAGCAAAGAGGGAGAAAGCCTTCCATAAAAGGGTCAGAAATTGTGTTGTGATGGGGAGAATTCAGAGGAAAATCAAATTCGTTTCCCATTAGGCAGTTAAGTAATTACTCAGTGGCTCTTTTTACTCCCTGAAATTAAACTTTGTTTGCTTTGACTTCTAGGAAATTAGGATAAGAGAAAAACAACCTGTCAACATTGAATGTGTCATTTTGGGAAAAGATCTGAAAATGAGAAGTTGAGGTCTTCCATGAAACTGATTTGGAATTTGAGCCAATTTTACTAGTAATTATACTCGCAGATCCATAAATAGACCCCAGGTGATACTGGCAAAAAATATGGCAATTACGAGTTAATTTTCTCCTGTGTTTGGTTGGACTTTTATTCTAACAAATGTGGTTGTTACCTGGCTTCTACATTTTAAATTGTGTTTCAGAAGAGCTTGTTCACTGTAAAGAATTCTTATTAAGAAAGAATTGCCTTTTTTGTTTGGCTATTATTTTAATTATACAGAAGCCAAGTTTCTGAAGGTAGATAAAAAAAATCTTAAAGCTATTTTAGATACAGAAGAGGGCAAATATAATTTTTTTAAACTACAGAATTAGCACTTTGTAGTCTTTGAGACACTAGTCTAACTTTTCTTGCCTGAATATGAATTGCAAATGTCTAGTTTAAAATAATTCAGGGTTAAAATGCTATGAGTGTCACTTTAAGTATAGGGCGAAATAATCAGTTATTTAGAGTGCTCTTTATCTTTTAACTTTCTCAAAAACTTTGTATTTTATGCCTGTATTATCTTAATACAGCTTTTTCTGGGAGATCTTATCTGACTGAAGTTACATGGACTGGAACATGCATGTTTTGATAAGTAACTCTTTTGCCATATTTATATCTCAGTGTGCTACATACTAAGTTTTGCTTTCTCCACTTACTGTAATTTGTTTGTCATAAACTTCATGAAACATCGCAGGAGACTGTTGCAGCTGACAGAAACAGATGCTGCACCACTGATTTAGATGGATTTGTGCCTGCCTACATCCATCATAGATTTGGTTGTCTTCCAGAATATTTTTTCTGTCAGAAATGACAGTTTCATCCTATCCCATTCGTAATATTGCTAGAATTAATGGTGGTATTATGCAGTGAAATGTAACAAGCTACATTCTGACAATTGGTTTTCTTATTAGACATCATTATTTTTGTTTGTCTTGCAATGCTTCTATTTTATGACGTATGCATTTATTTTCTTTTTTTGAAATTAATTCCAGTGCAGAAAAATGAAACCAACCAAATTTCTGTTTTCATGGTCTTACCCAAACTTCATTACTGTGTTGATATGCATAGAGACTGCTGCTTCAAATAACACTCTGCTAGCCAGTCATTCTGACAGCATCGCTTTCCCTTTGCTGCATTGCATGTTAAATTGTCTCTGCTTTCAAGGCCCTTCACAATATCACTCCTCCCTCCTTTTTTCCCACACGGTGTCAAATGCCTGCTCCCAGATGGCTCCTGATATTAACATCTTCCTTGCTTCCCGCTATGTGCTTCGGCAAACCTCCTTTGCCTTACACTATCCTTCATGTTTGAGAAGAGATTTTTGTATATGCCTGTTGGGTTACTTCATTATTCCCTTCAAATCCATCTTTAACTCCCTTTGGCTCTGATGCCTGCAGGGATTGTGCCGACAGTTAGCCTGGTGATGTGTTATTACTACCGCCAATATGGTCCTACAGTTCCCATGCATTCCCCTGTCTGCATCCATCTGTTCTCTCGCCTCTTGCACTCAGGACATGTTTACGTGCCTGTCACTGTTGCTGGCGAATGAGAGAACTGAAGTAACTTCACATTAGCTACCAAGAATATGCAGCCGTGAGCTCAGCACAAGTGGACCTTGCCTGGTCTTGGGGTGCAGTAGTTCTAACCCTGACCCTTGGGAGTAGGCAGTCCTCACCTTCTGAAGTGTACACAGGGATCCTTCCCTGTGTTCAGTGTCCTGTACTGAACTGTGCCCCTCTCCAGGTAACTCTCATCCAGTTTTAAAAATCTAACTTGTAAGAGACAGTCATCTGAAATTTAGTGAGTGGTCAAGAAAACAGAAGGGAATATACTTTATTTTTAATCATTAAATTCCTACTGAATTTCTGTTAAATCAGACAGAGGCACACAACATAGAAAGGATGCGCTATGCGTATACATGTAAAATGGAAATCAGAAGTTTTCAAGCTAGCAATACCAATTAAAGTTTGTAAAGAAAAAATCCCCTGTGTTGGTGCTGACAAGTAATATCTTAGTAAATGTGAAAACATAATTTCACAAAATCAGCATAACCAAATTGTTTTAAAAAGTTGTGCACATATATAAATAGAACATATATAAAAGAAATAGATGATACAAAGGCCAGGTTCCTCATCACCAAAGATATTTTAGTACTGAGTATACTGGGCAGCATGTCTTGAATGTGAACTTGCTTTAGGCGCCTGTCATGGGTTCAGCAGTAGCAGTCATTTTTTCTCCTTCTTGGTGGCTGGTGCAGCGTTGTGTTTCTGACTTTCAGC
>WYDI02024309.1:0-16175 GCA_009867235.2 Psittacus erithacus
AAGAAAGAAAGAAAGAAAGAAAGAAAGAAAGAAAGAAAGAAAGAAAGAAAGAAAGAAAGAAAGAAAAAGAAAGAAAAAGAAAGAAAGAAAAAGAAAGAAGGAAAGAAAGAAAGAGGAAGAAAGAAAGAAAGAAAAAGAAAGGAGGAAAGAAAGAAAGAGGAAGAAAGAAAGAAAGGAAAAGAAAGAAGGAAAGAAAGGAAAAGAAAGAAGGAAAGAAAGGAAAAGAAAGAAAGAAAGAAGAAAACAGAGAAAGAGGCTCACCACCCAGTGGTTTCAGCGATGTCTTCTTGGTCAGCAAGTGGAAATTCTTTCAGTTGTGGTTCTTGCAACCCTTGTGGTCTCTGTGGTCAATGAAAAC
This sequence comes from Psittacus erithacus, assembly GCA_009867235.2. Lineage (NCBI taxonomy): Eukaryota > Metazoa > Chordata > Aves > Psittaciformes > Psittacidae > Psittacus > Psittacus erithacus. The sequence goes on from WYDI02024309.1 coordinate 359, forward strand.
GACGCTGGGCAAGGCGGAGAGATGAACAACATGGCCACAGGATGGCTGCCTTTTTATAGGGCCAGGGTTTCTTGAAGCCCTCCCACTGGTGGAGACTCATTCCCAGGTGATCTGGTAAGACCCCAGAGCCAGTTAACGTTGTGTCCTGGTAGGTGCTACGGTGCCTGTCACGCTGTCTCTGGGCAGTTTGTTGCTGGGGCAGTTGATCTTCACAGCTCCAGGGCAGACAACACTGGGAAACATCCGCCCACCTTGGTGGAGTGGATTCCTGCTCTGCCCCGCTGCTTTTCGCCCAAGCGATAACAAGCTGTCATTCTTTCTTTTGAGTTATTTTGAGACAGATACAAAAAAGGTCTTTTGACCATCACAGCAGGTTCGGTTGGATGGGCCAGTGAGAGATCCACTCAGCAGCACACTTTTGGCTGTCAGGTTCACAGAAAGTCACAAGTTCAAACCTATTTTCACAAAGCAGGAATACAAATCCAGATCTTCCACTGGCTCATTTAAGTCCTCTGAGCATTTATCAAGGTGATGCAAAGGAAAAGGCAGAAGTGTTTTTTCCTTCAATATGTGTTGGGACGTGGGGTGGACACTGATGTTAAACTCAGGAAGACGCTGGGTTGGTTAAGGTAAGGAAAAGGATCAGGGTCTGATACTTCTGTATCCACAGCAGGTTGAAAAGGCTAGTTTGAATGACCCAGCTTTCTTTACACTCACACACACTTTTCTGGACCCAAGTTTTAGACCCAATTGTCCTCATCTTAAGCAGCTTGCCACCTCTTGGGATTGTAAATTTTCCTGGAACCAGGTATTTGAGACTGGAGGTGCTGGAAACAGCCAGCATTGTGATCTGTTGTGAATTTAGCCCTAAATGAGAACTCTAGAACTAGTCCTAGGCATATATCCCTTTTTGAAAATGTTCTAAGAGACTGAATATTAATTCAGTAGTTATCAGTTAATTACTGAATTGTAAAAAATGGCAGTGCAGATGAAGAAATACACAAAACCAATGTATTCATCTCAACAGCTACATTTACTTGGTAACTGTTCAAAATATTTATTCATACTTGCACTGCAGAGTAATAATAAATGCTGTGAAGCATTTTTTTTTATAAAGAATCAATCTCACTATATTTTGTGCAAAGAAAGTTGCTATAATGTGAGACCTTACAAAATATTGTATCAAATATTTGTTGAGAATAGTGAAGGAACCATTGTTTTTCATGTGAGTTTTATGGGCTATGTGAATAGGTAAAATGCAACTTAGTGAGCTTTTACTGTATTGCTTACTGATTCCAGGCATCTAATTCACAGGATTGGAGGACAGATTTGCATACATTTGTCTTATTACATAAACCAAACAGAGATTTCTTGTAGATATCAAACAAAACCTGTTTGAAATATATTCCTATGGCTGCCAAAAGGGGGTTTGTAATGTGTTGCTAGATTAAGCTTGTCAGTAGTAAACAAAACTCAAGAAAACCCCACCAAACATGCAGAAAAGAAAAGTGAAGGTGCACTCTCTTGGTAACAATTACATTTTACTGCTTTGTGAACTTGTTGATAGAAATTTTCTTAGCAGCCAGTTCAGGCAGACTTGTGTTTCTGATCCTCTCTGACTTGCAGGATGACCAAACACTTTATCAAATCAGGACAGATGGTCTGAGATGTGAACTTGTCAGCAGGAAGAAAATGCAGGAGGACAGTGGATCTCTGCTGTAGCAATACGGTATGAAGAATATTTGACAATGGACAGAATACCTTTTTCTTCTTCAGCGTTGTAAGGCATAGCTGTAGGCCATTTCTCCATGACAGACTATGTTTTGGCACAGAGACAATAACAGGTAAGGTTTCAAAGAGACATCATGATCTCATTCACTGAATTTAAAGAAGAGGGGAAGAAACTCAGATTGGAAAAAGGAACAATGAACAGGAGCTTTTAACAGTGATAGTGGGGTTTTTTTTATGCAGTGAAGAAAGAAGCTGAAGCTACCCACAAATCACACCACTTTAAAAAACATGGTGTTTGTCACCACTGATCAGACAACTACTCTAACTTCTGCCTCCAGCTGTGGCTGATACCTGATGCTACCAGGGGAACGAAAAAAGCCCCATGATATATTTAAGTCAACTGAATGGAGGAAAACAATCGAACCTGACTGTTACAGCCCAGAGCATGAGACCAGAATTCCCTTATTTATCTATGCTGCCAGAGTTACATTGGCTGAGTGCAATATGACATTTTTTGCACATCCAACCCTTCCTGCTGAAGTCAGTGGGAATGTTGAGTGCACATGAACTGCAGTGATCATAAAATTAGTCAGACTTATTAAAAATCCACTCACAGCATTTAAAAAAACCATGACCATCTGTTGAAATACACTCCACAGGCCAACTAGGGAAAACTGAATTTAAAAAGAACCAACGAAGCCAAACACCACTACCAAGGAAACTCCAGTTCTTACTGATTCGAATTGGACAACTGAAGTTTCTAAGCTTAGCTACAGCTGCAGGAGGTACTAATGGCAAACAGGATGAAAGAGTACAGAGCAGGAGGCAGAACAGACTCTGATGGCATAAGCTGTAGTTTGAAGAACAATTCTTTCAGCAACAGGTCAGAATAAATAGCCTCTGAGCTACCCTGCTGCCCACCATTAGCAGATGCTGTCCCTCTTAAATGCTCTTGCAACTGTTTGGGGTTGGTTTTGGGTTATTTATAACCTAATGAGTTCCCTGACCCAGTTCAGAAGTAGCCCCAAAAACACACAGCAGAAGGCAAAGCATGGGAATGAGATGAAATAGCCTGAGGGCCTGTAAGGTTTTTGTGACCCTGTTCTCTGTGAGCCATTTAAAAGTGTAGATTCTTATTGTGCTTTTGAATGGTCAAAGAGTAGTTAGGACTATGCATTTATTTTTGGCTGTTTAGCAAACAACTGTGTTGACAAACAGTAGCATATGCTGTGCTCCCACACTGGTCTTTACAAAGTACTGCTGCTGTTCTGTAGAATGAAAACAGTATGGGGTGTCAGACGGCATTGCACCTCTTATCTCAGTGGAAGTGTCAATCACCTTTTCTGTTAGTATATTAGTTGTTCCATTTGTTACGTCTAATTATTTTTTTTAATCTTTTTTGTAAAGTTTTGTTTTTGTTTTTTAATAAAATACAGAACAACAAAATCTTGCCTATGCATCTATGAGACACTAATTCTATAAATGTATTATCAGTTGGTTTAGCACCAGGGATACTTCTGTTTCCTGAGGAGTTTCCTGCAAAACAAAATGTGCTTATCACCCGGAGGCTCCTAAATAAACCAATACAAGGGATCACATGCACCAGCAAAGTGAATTGATTATCTTTGTACCTAAATATAATTACTTACAATAGCCTCTAAGCTCTGTCAACACAGAACAGAAGAATTTCTTCTAGAACAATCTACAGGTGCAATTACACATTAAAATATGATAGATCATATCTTAAAAATTTGTATACCCCAAAGCTCTGCTTCCTGAGGCATGTCAAAATGCCTTCTTAAAGTAGCTATCCTTAAAACACCTATATAAGCCAGGAAGTCACAGTTATGGCTGTTGTACAGATGGGGAACTGAGATAGGTAGGTTAGTTCCAAGAAAAGTGTTTGTTCTGCCTAGGTAAAAAGTAAGTGAGTTCACAAATCCTCTGTGTATTCCAGTTTGGTGTGTGAGAAATTGTAGAAAGTTATGTTTTGGCTAATAGCTTTATTAAACTGGGTCAATTTTTACTTAGACTGCTGAAGCTCTGCTGAACAAAACAAAGCTGTCTCATCTTGGCTGAGTTGAATGTCTCACCTCAGATGAGCATCCCCTATCAAATAAAGCCACCAAGGACCACAAATCATCAACTCAGGAATCCAGTGGAGCCTTTCCCATTCAGTATGTGCCAAGAATCACTGACTCATACTGACAGTCTTGAATGTAGGAGAAATGACTTGATCATCTATGATTAAAAAAATCTGTTCAGAAGTGTGGAGATGGTTGTCACCACCCCTGTTCTTTACTATATCATTGACTGGATAACTTCCCTGAAGGCGTGAGAACTGGAGTCGGTGGCTTCATCAGCTCAAGAAAATTCAAACCTGCATCACCCACATCACAAGATGTATTCTAAATATGTCATGCTCATGCATTGTTGGAATTATAGTTGCTAGACTACTCAGAGGTGAGTTCATAGGAGGTCTCTGGTACTGCCAGGCTCTGTGGACTCTGCTCCTGGTAAGCGTCATACCCTAGAGACATGTGAGATACCTTTGTTTTAATCTTCACTCCAAACAATCTTCTCTCATTTTTCAAGTGATTATTTTGTGCAAAATGCATAAACATTCACTAGAATGAATTAAGGGTTTCTCAATTGATTAATTAACATATATATATATATAAAACCTGTAAAAATGAAATTGTGTTTCTGTTTACAAAAAAACCCACTAATCACATATGAAACTTCTTTATGCCACAAATATTTTCACAGTGCAGTAAGATTCATACTGGCATAAACTTGTAAGAAAAACACATATTTATTCAAGTAGGATGATAAAAATATTACTTTTTTTTTAGAAAGATATTTTAATTGTTTGTACTTTTATGATATTCTTAAGTATTTATGAAAACTTAGCATATTTGTAGAAATTTCCATTCTAAGAACATAATTGTTATTGCAGTCTATGACTGAAAGAAGTTAACTTTCAAGGAGTAAAGTAGGACACGATGAAAAATCAAAGCTCAATTTTTTTCGTCAGGAATAGAGAGTTAAGGCACATTATAGGTGTCTTCTGTGAAGGAGAATACCTGAGGTGGAAGAAGAGTTCAATTTTGTTGCACCTTAAAAGACGAGTAAAATTATTTTGTAAGATCCCCATTGCTGTCATTTAAAGTAAGAGTAAGTCCATTTTAAAATTAATCAAAATTTCCTTTCTATTTTTTTACTATGTGAAATCATGTTTTCAACTAGATGAATCTTTAAGCATTAGATTCAATTTGCATCAAACCCACTGTTTTTCTTACTACCTAAAAATAATGATTTTTAATATCACAGTTCTTCAAGGGAACTACAGTCTACGTCATGTTTTCTGTCACTCCAAAGACTGGTCACTGTCTTTTTCCATAATATATAACAATATGAAATTCCCATTAAGATGTGCTCCCCAGGTAGCTAACTGAGACGTCAGACTTTCAATGAGAAGCGTTGAAATGGAATTCTACTGTGAGGAACTGCAGTGGCATTCCTAAATCAAAATATTCTGGCCTTAGCCAAAATGGTTTTATTTTCATTATTTAAAAACAAAGCACACCATCAGAACCTTTTTGGAGAAGTGTTAACAATGAGTATGTTTTTATCTTCACTGAGATTTTCTGTGAAAAAATAATTTGTCTAACTCTCCATATATTTGAAAACCAAAAGAAAGATCCTTCTGCATGTCTGTATATTAATATATTCAATTCAAAATTCCCCTGGCTGAAAAAGGTGATAAGAAATAGGTGAGTGAATATACTAAAGTAATGGAAATAGATATTTCATCTGAAGTAAGATTTAAACATTGTATGGGATTGTTAAGTAACAAGACAGAAAAGACCAAGGCTTTTTTTGAACTGCAGAAAATTAGCTCTGCAGGTTTCTCAAGGTCAAATTAGCTACTGAATAAAAAGTTCTTTGTTGAGGTGGGAGAGCAGATTATCACAAGAATGATATTTCTGCAAATGAGATGCTTTGATGCCACCATTGTTATGAAATGTTGTGATGCTTAGGCAAGTCCTTACTTAGCCCTACCAGTCCTCTCTCTGAAGAGACAGTGCTGCAGCCAAAATGCTGAAATGACACAAGGAGAGCTCCACTGTTTACATCCGCAATGTAAAATGTAGAACTTCTTAGGGACAGTCATATTGAACTTCAGCACACAGCTTAATGTTGAAAATAAAGCAACAGCTACCAGGAAGCAAAGGGCAAAGTACACACATTCAAGAACTCTTTCACAGCTGTCATTAACATCTTATATTTTTGTTGGTTGACAAAGAAAGATGGCAGGATGCCTTGTGCTCAACGACACTTTCTGGAGCCCTCAAGAAGATACTTCTGTGCTTTCACACAATTATTGACATTTACACAGCGAGTGAGGAGAACTTTTATCAAGATGCAGCAGGGATGCAGCCCAGGGACTCGGTAAAGAGACAGTAAGCCTACAAAGCAATTGAAGGAAGTTTTTAGGGGAGGTTGACAGATTGCAGTCTGGTGGCACTACTGTTACTTTCTCAGCAGCAAACTGGCTTGATCTGATTAACAGTAAAAGACTGGAACAGCACAAAACCAACAGCGAAATATGTCTTAGAAGCCATGGAGCTTTATGAGCTTTCTTTGTTTTTCCAGTGAAAAAAGAAAAGAAAAACTCTACAGACTTACTTAAATGAAACAAACTCATAGTACCCTCTTACCTCTGTAGGGACAGTTAGATAATACCAACAGGCTAAACTCTACTCTGTGTTAAGATAGCAGCAGAATGGCTTCTATTCCAATAAGGTCTATCCAAATAAAATGCTGAAAGAAGTCATGCCATCGATGGTATATGCTATGTAAGAAAACTTGAAGAACAATTATTGTGGTAAGCAGCCTGATTTGGCACAGAGAACCTTTCCATTAATGGCGAAGAGGCTGTACAATGGTAAGAGCAGCTTTGAGTTTGTCAGACTAGCAATTAAAATAAAAAAATAAACACTTAATTTGTAGATTTATTTATAGGTTTTACAGAGAATAACTGACAAATGTGAAGCCTGGTATTGTTTTAATAGAATCAGACTTTGAATAAGAACACTTACTTTAAGTTGTATGCATCATGCAAGAATTAAACTAAAAATACATGGTACCCCTAGCTAGGTATGTAAAATGAGAAAAATACATATGTATATGCATATGTATCTTTGTCATCTGGGGAGTCAAGTCCAAACTTGCTCCCAGTGAAAGAAACTAAAGTTCTGTCATTAAATTCAATGAGTGTGAATGCAACCTCTTTAGATCTTATAATCAACCTCTGTATTTTAACAGGTATAAATTCACACTACCCACTGGTTACAGATCACCTTTTCTTCTGTATAGATTTACTATCTGATGGTGATCAACCTTATATAGATGAAAACCAATGTCCTAGAAGCAGAAGAGCTTTACTAGCTTAATATTTCATCAGGCTACTTGCAGTAAGTGCTAAAGTCAAAAACAAATAGAAAACAAGAAATACAAGATCAAGAAACTGATTAAATATGGCAATATCCTTGTGTTTAAGCAGGCTCAGCAACCTCCTAGGAATAACTAAGCAGATTCTCCCTTTGGGAAAAATGTGGAAGAACACAGCCAATTCATGAGAGCCAATTTCACAGGAGAGGGAGAGAGTTGAAATATCAAACATAAGAACACTGATAAAGTTTTAAAGGGACATAAAAATATCAAGATGCTGAGGTGCTGGCAGTGTTATTAATAATCCCTAGGTTAAAAATTAATGATTAAAGTAATCATCAAAACTAAGTTCCATGCAATGTGTGAAAGGTGACTTAAAAGCAAGTATGTGAATGGATCATTTCTAAAACAAGCAAGATTCAATCACAGTGCTCATATTAGCTAATAAACCCCTTTCCGCCCCCTTAACTGGAAGGCCTTAAACTTGCAGCATATAGCCACCACCTTACATATGTATTTGTCTTTAAAACATATTACATATATTTAATGAGAGCAGAGTATTCCCTCTGATCTGCATAAAGCAGGACAGACTGTGAGGTATATCAGAATGATGAAGAAGGTACACCTGTAGTCACAGAAGAGATTCAGATAGTACTGCTGGCCATGGATTTCTAAGAAAGGGAAAGAAAGATTGGTGGAGTACACATGAATACCCTAAACAATTTTCCAGTCTTCAAATCAAATTTGGAATACAGAATCTCTTACACAACCAATTATACCAGTAGCAACAATTAGATAATTAGATAAGCTGTGATACATAGCGGAGGATTTTCTGATCCTTTTTTATTGCAGTTCTAGTAAAATATAGAGAAGACAGAAAAATAGACAGAAAACGAAGAAAATTCATTCTGAAATTGACCTTCTGTAAAATGGAAAAGCAGTTGTAAAGAAGATGTTGATCTTTTGTTAACATAATGCTAAAAGTGATTTTAGGCATTTTAACTTGAATTTTAGATAACATTTTTGATTTATCATCTTTTTCATGTAATTAAAACTTTGTTTTCAGTAAAAACCTTGACAGCTATTTCGATAAAAATGTTGACAAAAAATATCATGACAGATTCCACAACAAGAGTTTTGGAAAAGATGGGAATTTTGTATGTAAATATATTAATTTTTGAAAAAAGTTCAGACTGACTGTTTTGCAATAAGCGCATGCAATTTTTTACTGCTTTTATTTTATTGGAAGAACTTCAGACTATTTCAAAATTTGGATCTATATTTGCATTTTTGAAATTCAAGACAGCTGTCAGTTTTCATACTAAAAACCCACCCTGCTTTCCTGAGAATTGAACAGCATTTTAAAGCATTGTGATAGAATAAAAACACGCAAAATGTTGCTTAGACACTCCATACTTTCTCTTTGTATCTGCCATGCTGTTATAAATGCAAATCTTTGAAATTTTAATGCATTTGTGCTTGCTGTTTTGGTTAAAAGCTTGCCATCATTGAAAGCTAAAAATTCTGGTGAATTCTATGGGAACTTTGCTTCAATGGCCTGAAGAATCAAATATTTGCAATGTTACTGAAGGAAAAAAGAAACCCAAAAGAGCTTATAATGAAAATAACAAGAAAAAATAACTCAATTCTTAAATCTCTGCATTATCTACAAGAAAATATAAATTGATGTAAAATTGAGAAAAAAATGTAAAATTCCAATTAATGGAATTAATAATAAATACTATTCTGCACTGGCATATGGTCAGACACATAAGAAAGGAGATGTATGTAAGATGCATTCAATTCTATGTTAGAGTGGTTACTTGAGAAAATAAATCAATATTATGCTACTGATACTCTAGTTAACCTGTCACATTGCATAGCCATTTGTAACACTGCTAAATTAATGCAGCATACCCCAACTCAATTTTGCTACTGCTGTACACCCATTTTATACTCACAGCACAAATAAAAATACAAATACAAAGCAACACAGAAATAAGCTCGTTTTTATCCCCTATAATTTTGTTAGTTCGTAACTGATTTTCTAGCAAACTCATGCAAAGTACATACTGAGAAACATGGGGCTAGGCTTCCTTTCCTTTTTTTTTTTTTTTCATTTTTAAAAGAATTTTTTTTTTATTGTGAAAAAGAGAGGTGGAAACATTTTCCAAATCCCCAATATAATTATAAAAATGACAGTGATCTTCCTGATCAACTCTTATGTCTACTCAGATGTGGTAGGTCTCCACAGACAGTTTTCTGGTGCCCAGGCCAGCCACGAAGAGGATTTATGGTACCGTGATTTCCCTTTCTTCTTTCTTCCAAGGTTTCTCCCTGTCACCTGGTTTTGCCTGTCCAGTACATGACTGGTGTCACAGAAAAAGGACAAAACAAGCTCAAAATCTCAACAGAAATGCACCCCACTTATTACACCCATCCATGCTATCTTCCAGTAGTGTATGCTATGAACTTCTGAAACAACTTCTTGAGGGCTGATGATAGTTGGTAGAGCAGTGATAGCTTTCCTATGTACATCAGAGTCCAAATAATGGACATGTTGTGTGCAGATAATTCACCAAAGGGAAAATGGGAGAGAAAGACAGAGATTAGCGAGCATGTAAGGGAGACAGTTCTTTACACATTAATGTGATATTTAAGTTAGCCTGACAAAATGGAGTCTGTGATCAGGTAAAGACTTAAGCACATATGTAAGTTGACACATATAAGCAGTCCTTTGGAAAGCAAGCCTGTTAACATTCAACAAATGAAGCTCTTGTAAAGCACTTCACCCAAAACATATGCAAATCAAATTGAGAAGTCTGAAAAAGGAAACAGCTGAGATATGAATATTTAAAACTTGGCTGCAGCAGTGGACATGTGTAATAACTTTTCAAAGAGATTTTCAGAGGATTTTTTTTTAATACTGTACACACAGCACTTGTCCTAAATACATATTTACATTATGGACTGGAAAAGCTCTTTTAGAAACTGTTGTGGTCTTCTGGGCAAATAACATTCCTTTTAAAAAATTATGAATACATATTTAACTGATAAACTAGAATAGCTCTATTAGGCACATCATAAACAATTTTTTAACTGTCTAGTGAATATGTTTACTGCAGCACAGAAGTGGATCCAGATTATTTAACTTTCATTTTTCAGCTGCAGCTCTTTTGCAGTTTTAAGCCCCCTCCCCAAAAAAATGAAAAATTATCCTCCTTCCCATTCTCTCAGTACTGTCCAGCATGAAGCTTGCTTAGCAGAGGTAACTGGGAAGTAAAACAAGAACTTTTCTGCGGGCAGTACTGTTGAAGCACCGTGTTCCACAGCATACATCAATCATTTTTGACTCCTAGACATATATTTCTAAAAAACTTGTGATCCAAACTATTCTTTCAATAATATGGGTGCTCTGGAGAGTTAGAAAACAGTTTGGAATAGTTTTTCCTTCTGACCCCAAACAGAAAAGACAAAATCCCAAATGATCCAAAGAACCTAGTTAAGTACTAAACTCGTCTGTGTGAAGCTCTGCATGTTAGTGCCAAGACAATTTTGGTTAAGTCACATATATTCAACAGAAGAAAGACAGTTTTGCCTTTTTCCACTGTGCAAATACTTAAGAAAACAGATTTGTAAAACTGATGATAATTCACAGGAAGGAAAAAAAAGTTAACCAAATATCCAGCCTGATTTATGTACTCAGTTTTGCTCAATGTCTGCACTGTTTATGATATGCAAAAAAAACCATGGCAAGCTGGTACAGTTAGTGCAGCTTATAAGTAGGCATCTTTGGGCACCATTCTTCTATGACTATTAACTACTTTTAATGCAATTACACAAATTATGTATTTAAGTAGATTTTGAAAACTTTACCTAAAATCATGTAGGGGAATATGGCATAACAGATATCACTGATCTGAATAACATGAAACAGAAATAGCAGATGTGTAAAAGGAAAAAAACAGGTATTCTCTATCAGTCTGATTTCCAAAAGGGATTAGAGACAGATATTCATATGATCAAGATTTTTAATAGCACCACATTTTTAACAGAGTCCCAACTCTATTTAGACACCTACATGAGAGCTAAGACTTTCAAAATGCTCCTTAACCAAAAGCTCCCATAATGATATTTTATAGACATATTTTCAAAAGCACTCAACATTCAAAGTGCTTTTGGAAACTGGCCCCAGCTGTGAACAGTGATCTCTCCTGAAAATCTGTAGGGATCTGGCATGAAAGCATATGGAACATTGCATTTAGTTGCGGGAATCTTAATTACCAAAAACATATTGACAAATTAGAGAGAGTTCAGAGAAGAGAAACAAAAATGGTCAGGGGACCAGAAGAATTTACATATGAGGGAAGATAAAAAGGGCTATATATGTATGGCTCGCTATGAGATAATTAAGAGAGGATATATGTTAAGACTCTGCAAGTGTTCCTAATCTTGTGTGGAGAGTGGGAAGGAACAAATTATATTGGATATGAGGTTATAACTAGAGCTGCAAGTAAAGAAGAGAAAAAAAATAATCATCTGGGTCTTCAAAAGAGCACCTTGGCAGGGAGGTCATTTAGGCTGTAAAATGTGACTGAGGGGACAAAATCCCATTATTAAGGTTTGCATGTACCTTTGGGATAAAGGTCTGAATGCTTGAGAGAAGCCTGTTCAAATTCCACTTTCAAAATAGATGGTAATTTGAGGTGGTTGGGCTGAGTGGAAGTCTCTTTTGAAATAGCAGTAATTGTTCTGATGGAATTAGTGTCAATTGCTGGAGAGAATGAAAAATTGAGCAAATTGTGGTCCTGATTTGTGTCATATCATGACATTGAATTGGATGTATTGAATCATGTCAGAGACCATCTGAAACTTAGAGAAAAGAAGCGAAAACACTGATCTCCCTCCTCCTCCAAGAAGTCAGTGCACTGGAGGAATTCACTTGTGAGGAAAGCATACATGTAAGAAAACAGATAGGGGTGTGAGGGGAGAATATTCCACCAAAGTTCTTCAAACCAAATAAGGGCACACTAGTTCAGAGCCTGTTATGTTGCTAAGGCATGTTATAGTATTATTTTTAAAAAGTAGTAGAACTTTTGACAGAAAAATCCAGAGCTTTATAGAGTCAGGTTTTGGAGAACCATGTGAGACTTGGCGTTAGTCAATGTAATTCAATCCCTTGAGATGCAGAAATGAAGTCTGACAGAGGTTTGTCTGCTTCCAATATTATTCTGCCAGGTCAGAAAAAACTCATATCTATAACATTCTCTTCTTTATTTTTCATTCTGGATGGTAAAGTATTGTGTATAACACTGTTGCTTTTAGTACTATGTTGACCATTACCATTCAGTTTGGTTGTATGAATGCCAAAGATACAAGATTATACAACAATAACCTAATTATCTTCCTGGTTATTGTCAAGCATTTTGATTTTCAAAATATAAAGAAACAAAAAATGAAACAATATGAGGTGATTAGTATCTGATTTTGCATACTTGTGTGTAGACATACCCTTGTACAGACAGCAATTAATTAGTCAATATATCTAGGCTTATAATGTAGACAGTCACTACCAACCTTGATTGAAACCTGGAGAAGTAAGACAGGCAGGTGAAGCAAGATGATCTGGGCTTCAGGAGTAGTATCCGCCCCTGCTTCACTCCATCATACACCACACAACTTCTTGTGCCTCAAGAGCATGGTGCATGGTCAGCTATGCTAGCTGACATGCAAGGAAAATCTAGCTCTGGATGTGTGGCAAGCCACAGTACTTGTCAACAGACAAACTACAACTAGCCCTTTGAAAAGCCTTAAGAGGTTCATATCCTTGGGACCTCAAAGACATTCTTGAGAAACAGAAATTAGAGACAACCCTTCTCTTTAAGGGTATTGTTTCCCCCACTGCCTCAAGCCTCACTTTGCCAAGAGAAGGGCCAAATCTACACATTTAGAAAAAGAAACTAAGACTCTCATTTCTGCTTTCAATCCTTGAAGCAGAAGGGCTTCCAGGGATAACCTCCAAAACGTCAGCTTCCGCAGAGATATTATTTCAGCCTCTCAAGCACTAAACCTGACACAAGCATATCACAGTGACCGTGTACCAGAGGGGTGCCTGGGGGCATTACTGAGGTTCTGCTGAGAAGCTGGAGTTCTGTGCTTGACACACAGCAGTGTGGTGGCACCAGCTGTACTGGTATTCACTGCAAATGACTGCCAGCATCAGGTCAGGTTAATGTCTGCATTATGCATGCTCCATGGACGGAAAAGAAACCAGTCCATCTGAAGTAATTAAAATTCAGAGTCAGATTTTTAAAACAATGATATTTGGTTGGAGGACTCTAGCATCACCCAATTTGAAAGAATGACATACTTTTATGTTCTCTGACTCTAGCAGTAAAGGGGCTGTGTTAGGCAGGACTAATGACACAAGAAGCTGAAGAGATCAGACAAACTAGACTGATCAGAACAATCTGGGGTGTTTTGATAGCAAGGTTTTATTCACTTCTTCCTCTCCTACCTTTGCTAATTCTATAATCAATACAAATAAATTTTCCTCAGCAAAACATAGCCCAAACCCATGGAACCAACTGCTGCAGGAGGTCATCGAGTCAGATACTGAAGTTAGATTTAAAAAAGGCTGGATACGTTTTATGGTCAAACGACATCTGTACAGTCATCCAAGCTAAGATAATGGTGATGAAATTTCATGCTTGAGTGTGTAAAATGATTGCTACATCACTCAGAAAGGATTTTTTTCCTTCCCAGGTAGAGGATTACACAATTGAGAAGATGCATTATAAAGAGGCTTCTGAATGTGGTTGGGTTTTTTTTTACTTATTTCCAAAGAGTGAAAGATCAGTTCATGGACCTCACAGAATAATAACTTAGCCTTCTACTTCATCTCTTCTTAAACATAATGAAGCTCTTAATGAGCTGTTTCATTTCAGGGCCTTCAAGTTTCTTTCATTTTCTCCATGTGTCCTGGGTTCAGCAGTAGCAGTCATTTTTCTCCTTCTTAGTAGCTGGTGCAGTGCTGTGTTTTTTACTTTCTGTCTGGGAACAGCGCTGACAGCACTGATGTTTTTAGCTACTGCTTAGTAAGTTTAGTCTGACCAAGGACTTTCTGAGTCTCATGCTCTGCCAGGGAGGAGGGGAAGCTGGGAGGAAGCAGAGATAGGACACCTGACCCAAACTAGCCAAAGAGGTATTCCATACCATAGCACGTCATGCCCACTATATAAACAAAAGGGTTAGATCACTGCTGGGGTCGGGCTGGGTACTGGTCATTGGGTGGTGAGCGGTTGTATTCTCTTCCCTTGTTGTTTCCCTTATCATTGTTATTATTGGTAGCAGCAGCGGTTTGTGTTATACCTCAGTTACTGGACTGTTCTTATCTCAACCCGTGGGAGTTACATTCTTTCGATTCTCCTCCTCATCTCTCCAGGAGTGGGGGAGGAGGAAGGGCAGGGAGTGAGTGAGAGCTGCATGGTTCTGAGTTACCAGCTGGGCTTAAACCATGACAGTTCTTTTTGGCACCCAGCATGGGACATGAAGGGTTGAGATAACGACAGATCTGACCAGAGTGTGTCTAATCATATCTGTGATAAGCATCCAATGTTTCTGATTAATAGTCACTCGTTACAATGCTGATTTATTAGCTCTCAAAATTGTTGCTCTTGATCTCACAGTTTCAGCATGTTGTACGTTACTTACAGGCGGTATTTGCTGTGTTAGTGTTTATTGGCTGGGGGCGTTGGGCTAAGGTTCTTGTCTCATTGTACATTATAGTAATGGCTTGTAATACAATAGACTCATTGATCATGAAACTGATCTGGCTTGCATTCCCAGTGTGGTCACCACCTCTTACTTTGGGAGGTATATAATAGAAGTGTATAGCAATTACACATCTTTTTTCCCCTGCTCAAATGGTCAGCCTATAAGGGAGACATTCCCACACACCCTAGTGACAAATACAGCGGCTACTCAAACTCTGACTACAACAGTTAATGCAGCTACTCCAACCCCAAGTACAGCAGCTACACTAATCCCAGCGACAAGTACAGCAGCTACTCAAACTTCGACTGCAGCAGATAGTGCAGCTATTCCAACTCCAAGCACAGCAGCTACACCAGCCCCAGCGACAAGTACAACAGCATCATTTGAGAGTTCTGAAGGTTTTGAATGGCCTTTGGGTACTCTTGAGGCCTGCCTGCTGATTGTGATGGGGATCGCCATGTTGGCACACATACAGAGTGTGTTTTACCCATGACCATTTTTCTTATCTTAAAAGTTAAGCAGAGTCAGGTTTGGGTCTTGTCTAGGGTTAGACTACGATATAGGAGGACCAAGAGATTTTCCCTGAGGCTGGACAGTCAGGGGTGGCAAGGTGTGTGGGACAGTATTGGCAAGTATCTAGTCCACTGGGCCCCTCCAGTGCTTTGGAAGCATCAGAGATGGAAGGCAGCTGTATGGAGTCCCTGACGACAAGTTGGAGAAACTGCTGAAGGGGAGGGTGAATTATTTTAAGCCTGGTGGGTCCATGACACTTCAAACCATCAGGGCAGAGATGCAACATACAGATGGACTCATGATTGAGGGGTGGACTTAGCAATGGACACTATTGCCCAGG
>WYDI02024311.1:0-40798 GCA_009867235.2 Psittacus erithacus
TGGTCAGAGTAAACATTACTGAGCAGCAGCTAAAACCATCGGTGTTATCAGCGCTGTTCCCAGGCTGAAAGTCAAAATCACAGCACTGCATCAGCTACTAAGAAGGAGAAAAATGACTGCTGCTGCTGAACCCAGGACACCTATTTATGGGCCTTGCCCCAAGTCACCTCCTGCCCCACTCTGTGCCTGGAGCACCATCACAAGTTGTTCAGTCACAGAATCACAGAACGGTTTGGGTTGGAAGGGACCTTCAAAGCTCATCCAGTTCCAACTCCCCTACTATGAGCAGGGACATCTTCAAGTAGATCAAGTATATCAATGCCAATATGGGCAGGTTGCCAGTTTTTATTTCTGTTGCATTCTTACATGCAAATTCTTGCTTGGTGTTTGCTCTTGCAATTGCAAAGTTGCCTACCTGGTTCCACTGTTTAGGATGTGGGATCTGCTGCATGCCCCAAACAGAAGGAAGAAGCTTCCTTGAATGAAGAAAAAGTGACACACACTTCCTAAATGAGGATTTTCCAGCGAGAAATGCTATTTCACAGGTTTTAAGGCCAGGAAGAAACACAACGATCGTCAGGTCTTACCCTATGAGCACCAAAGGTCAAATGTTTTGCTGAATCAGTGCCTGTCTGAATTACAGCATCCCTCAAAAAGCTAGTTATGAGCAAAACTTACCCAGGATGAAAAGTCCTGCATCAACCTGCTCATGGCTCACAGTGCTAAAACACTGCAGCACATTTAAAGGCTGCTCCCGCTGCCTTGTGGGCAGCAATTCCCCCTCCTGTATCCCAGTCTCCGGTGAAGAGCTGGTTCTTCTGCCTTGAAGGTTTGCAATGCTCCTGTGTGTAGAAAAAGCTCCTCATCTCCCAGGCTTGGCAGCTGCTCTTCCATATATTGCCTCTGGAGAAACTGCTCTCCTTTGTGCAACCAGAGGTTTATAGGTGGCTTGTCTGGTTCCTACAACAGAAGTATAAAAATAGATAGAAATAATACGCAAAAAGACAAGAAAAGCCTATGGGATAAACATGGAATACAGGTAAAATCTCAAGTCTGGTAGGGCAAAGTGCATTAAAGAAAAAAAAGGGGAAAATATATATAATAGTTTAAAAAGAATATAATGGAAAGGTAAGAAAAAGCACCCAACACAGAAGCTATAAGGGTTACAGCATGCAGAATACAGCTCAAACAAGAGGAAAATCAACCTCCAGAAAGATATATGATTTTCCAAACTTATCAAACTTCCTGTGAAACACAGGGAAAAATAGAAAACAGATACAGAAAAGTACATAAAACATTGCAGTATCACAAAGACATAAACCAAATAAAAATAAAGATGTCATATTACTATATTTACTTCCTTGTCCTTCTTACACAGGCTGGCTGAGTTACAAATTGAATACGGATGAAGGGGAAGGTAACATATCCTCCGATTTCAAACATAAATATGTAGCTGTAAAACAAGAACTACCCACAAGCACATATGCCATCCACCTATCTCTGAGAAGTGAGTATGTCCTAGAAACATATGTAGTTTTAGCACAACACATGAAACATTAAAAGCTTCCAAGGGGAAATGGCCCAAGCCTTCCTTCTGGGGGCTGGCTTTGCAAGGGCAGGACACATGCTGCCATGTGAGAAACTGGACTGAGCTGCAGACAGAGCACTGCAGTTCTGTTTCTGACACAAAGAACATGTTTTGGAGACAGGTTGAACATTTTCCCAACCTCTTGCCCATAAGCATGTCCATGATGGGTCAACAGCCCTCCATCACATCTCTCTCCAACATCAAGTGATGCAGGTTTTGGTGATTTTCCACCCGCAGTAATGACTTGGGTGTTAAACCTAGCATCAGCATTTGACTCCTTTTACCACAGCCAATTCCTTTTCCCAAGCTGGATCCAGCCTTTCCCCCATGTTTAGCTGTTGAGTGCATGAAGTAAGAGCAAGGTGGCTGGAGCAGAGGTGCCGCATGCAGCTCCAGGATCTCAGCTTCTTTCACAGCAACCTTCTTGGGGATGCTGGTGTAATCTAGTGAGCCCACACAACCAGGCTGGGTTTGGTCCCTTGACGTGCCTTATTAGTGGACAACACCAGGAGACTAAAGGGAGGAGCTGGGGCTCTCATCTTGCATCTCCTCTGGCAAGCATACACAAAACTTGTGAGAGCAGGGAATTATATGTGGGAAGAGCCCCAGGGACCGGCCATCCAGAACAAACAAGCAGGTGAAATGGCTGCTTAGGAAAATGGTTGCCACAAACTGCCTTGGATGGAAAGAACTGATTTTAGCAAGACTATTTATAGGCTGCAAGAGTGGTTTGCAATATTTTTGGGTATTATCACCTCCATGTTAGTCACTTAATCTGTTCAACCAAGTCGATTTAGCCAAAATTATTCCATATTTTGTATCGGTTTAAATCAGAACAAACCCTGCTAATCTTTCTGCAGGCACAAAGAGTAAACCAATAATTGTTCAAGTTCTTATTTGATAACAAACCCAACTTATCAGCTCTAAAAGACTTGTGCTCCAGAAGGTTAAAAATTGGCATTACAGCAAATCTCAGTAAAGCAAGGCCAGATTTTGATGAAAGCTTGTTTCTAATTGATCAGCTTATTAGGGTTTGATCCAATGTACTTTGACATTGAAAAGTTTTGGTCCAAGCCCTTAAAATACACACTGCTGATAGTTTTTGATTTCTCAGCTTATTCAGCGTGCTTAAGAACATGAACTAAGCTGGCTTGACTACAAATTAGCCTAACAGAGAAAGGCAGAGCTAGATTTTTAGGATACTTTTGTGTGTGGCCTCTTTAAGAAGTGAGGCACAGATTATGAAGTTCATATATCATTTTATAGGATTTATTTATTCTTTCTTGCCAAAAGAGCTCCAAAGCCCAGAGGTCAAATCCTACAGATCTTGAAATCCATAGTTTTGCCACTGACTTCACTGATGGCATAATTTCAGGCATGAAGACGAAGTTCTTGCTTGAGGTTTATTTTCTTGTTTTAGCTGCGCTTTAAAAACCCTTCCAAAAAAAACTCCATAAAAACCCTATAATGAGTATTCATATAAACGGCATTCCCGACTCCAACCCCAACTAACTATCCAAAAAATGTATCAAAGAAATGAATGGAAATATATACCCAGCCCTTGACTTTATCATCTCATGCTCAAACTTTATAGCATGGTGTTTCAAATCACCTAGTGAACTATTGCAATACACTGCTGTGCTTTGCATTCTTCAGTGGTTTTAGCTCCTATTGGCAATGTGTGATATTAATAGTCATGCTGTAGGATTATGCTACTGCAAATTGAAGTATGTCTTGAATTCTAGCCAGCTCCAGCCAACAAAAGCAATGGGACAACATGCCAACACAAGGCTTTTGTCCTGCTTAAATCCTCCTTATGCACCATGTTACTTTCTGAAGTGGCCAATGGAGCTTTTGCCGCCACCACGCACAGGACCACTGTCACCCAATGCAATTCCAGCTCTAAATCCTAGCCACAATAGTGTTTATGGGGTGAATGTCTTTCCAGATATGGACATGGGCAGATGAGAATAATAAATGTAGTGTATGACTCATTAAATGTAAAGCTTATTTTCTCACACACCTGCAAATACTTGTGTGGGTAAGTTCTGGAGAACAAAGCCAAGTTAAAGACAACTTCCAAATATCCAAGTGGAACTCATTAATGCGGAGGCCAAGACTTTGCCAATGGTATGTAAATTGAAAGAAAAGCACCTCATTTAATGGAAAGAATATTTTATTTTCATTTCACATGTGTTTAAGACATGTAGAGCTGAAAAGAAACTAGATTGAGTAACAGAAACTATATTAACTGATGCTACGGAATTAAGATTGGAGGTCACTGGCCACTGTGGTCCACCCTGAACCCCCTTCTGACTTGCTTTGATAAATGATGTAGGAAGTTCTTTTAATGAGGTTGGATCTTAAATATTGAAATACACACTGTTTTAATCTCTGCAGCGTTCTGCATGCTTATCCATACCCTCCTGTAGCAGGGAGTAGGTGATGGCAATTTGCATGGATAAACATGCCTGCCCGCATACACACATCCTTAACACGGGAGCAAGAGGCAAATTTTGTTATTATTTAAATCTACCATAACTTCTATGCAATTTCACACTTGCTACAACAAGTGAAGCTTCACAGCTGAATTCTACAGGAACGGCAATCTCTGACTGAATGTAAAACACAGCCAGTTGCAGCAGAGTACTTTGAAACACCAGCGCTGAGCAGTGATTGATGAGCAAAGAAGCATTCAAGCCCCCCGTTTCACCACTCTGTTCCATGGGCAGTTTTTCGTTTCCAAAGCTGTCAACAACCCACTGCCATCAGCCTCTTTTGTCTATTTGCCTCAGTTTTCCCACTTGTAAAATGGAGACTATGAGACTTACCTTTCTGAACATTTATTCAAAGAATGTTTTGAATGAGAACTTCTTAATGAGTATAAAATGATCACTTTAGAAAGGGCAAAGTATTATACATTTACTCAAATACCTGCTATTATTAATAGAATTCCTCATTAAGGGTGCTTATGCATATACATACACACACACGTTTATGTATGTTTATCCACATCATATATTAGTGTGAGTGTGTGCCTCTAGAAGCATATTCAGACCTCTGTTAATCTAGGACCACACAAAAACACAGGGTTAAGCTCCAGTTCCAATTCTTTTTCTGCATGTTACTGATAAACAGGGCTGGATCCACTCGTGTCTGCTTGAACTCAAAAGCAGGTCAACAGCATAACCAATTGTAGAACTGAAACATCACAGGCTATAGCAAAAATAAAATGACCTAATCCTGTTTCCAGTAACTTCAAAAGACAGGATATTTATGGCAACATCCTGACCCATGCTGGGTCAACAGGGATTTTGCCACTGACCGCAGTGAAACTGAGATTTCGGAATAAGGACCTGATCCTGCAATTGATTTGTGTGATCTACAGGAACAAACACCTCCTGAGAAGATAAGGAAAGGTAGTGGTCCTGGATGCAAGTCAAATTCTGCCTAGGCTGATCTGACAGCATAATCACAGCTAGGTTAGAAAGCATGTAATAATATACAAATATATATATATATATTTTCTCAAATGACTCTACAAACCCACAGGAATTTTTTTTTTGCTTAAATGGAAAGGAGAAAATCTATATCTTGGAGACTGAAAAACAAATTAAAGGCTCTTGAAGGGTGTTCCTTAACATTTACCAGTGTTTTTCCCTATGGAAAAGATGAAAAATTAGCTTGAACCCTAGAGCTTTTGGCCTTTTGTAATCTTTTCCTTCTTTTTCCTCCCACAATGAATATAGATTTTTTAATCCTATATGCAGAGATTTCACATATTTAGATCTGAAAGCTTTCTTACTGTTATATGAGATTGTTTTTAATTAAAATTGCATATGGGACTTACCTGCACACACAAATTGTGCTAACATACAGGCATAAGCAAACACCATATGAATCTGAGTCATTTTTGGAGCATGTTTGTAGAGCCTGTAACAAAATAATCCTGGCATCAAGAGAAATACTGTGCTGTCAGGCTGCCTGTGGTAAGATAAGAATCTTTGCTGTCTGCTTCTATTAGGCTACAAGCAAGAAAACATCAGTGGTCATTAAGGAGAGTTTTGCCACCTCCCATCTGGGTCTCATCACTGCCTCCTGTATCACACAGGACCCTGAAAAGTGCAAGAGGAAATGATGCTCCATGTCTCAGTGCAGCAGCATTGCTCAGGATGGGGGAAGATGTACTCTGATTTTACTGCTCTGTGCTACTCTTTGAGCTTGAGCTGGCTTCACTTGGACTCATCCAGTCACTGTCTCCTTTATGATTTTTCAGGCATTTAGGTTTCCCTTTGCATATCCGGTTTATGGGATGGGCTCACCCTGAATAAACTCCTTCCTGCACTTTCCCAAGGACTGCAACATGCAGAAACCTGATGCTACAGCAGTACAACATGGGGAAGAGGCGCTCCTTCTCATGGAATAAAGTAGCAAATTCTAGAGAAAATATTCTATTTCCTCATAACTTATTTTAAGGATGCTATCAGCCAAATCGCTTCTGAAATGTTACCTTAAGGTTAAAAACAATGAGCAGGGATTCAAAAATCTGGGTTGCATTTTTTTGGCATAAGTTACTTAATCTTTAAAACACTCAATTCTCTGTCAGTAAAAAGGGGATGGTGTTATTTCCTCCCTCTCCCACCCTTTCCCTACACTGCTTGCTCAAACATAAAAACCCAGAGGAAAGACTTTCTGTCTGTGTTTGTGAGACCTCACATGTGGCTAAACACTCACCTGAACAGTAAAAATACAAAGCAAATAATACTAGCAAGATAGATTTATGATACACCTGAATAAAAAGAAAGCATTGACTGGTTAAAACCATTAAAAATTATATCAAACTGTAATAGCCAAGTTAGCTAAAAATAACAAAACTCTTACTTAGATACTCACTATGGACTTTTTCACACGTTCTTGAACACCGATTTCAGATGTTTTGATGAGAATTCCTCTTAGAGGTTTTCTTCAGGGATATTTGTGGGAAATGAAGACTAAAAAGACTAAAAGATATTTAAATGTTATGAATATGAATGTTAAATATTTGTGAAAAACACCTAACATATTCAGATACAGGACATTAACTGAAAAACAAGTATTCTGTAGATAGTTAATGAAAGGTTTGCTTGCTTAGGGAAAATTGAGCATTGTGTTGGCAAATCTAACCCATGCAGTTGGATGGGCCTTGAGCAACCTGGTCTGGTGGAAGGTGTCCATTGGAACTATATGAGCTTTAAGATCCTTTCCAACCCAAATCATTCTGTGATTGTATGGTTTAATTCATTCAATTAAGTGCAATAATTCTGTGGGTTTGATATTTTGGTAACTGCTTTTGAGGAGCTCCTATTGACATCAAATGACTGGTTCTGTGAGTGTCTTCCAACAGCTCACATATTTGAAGACAGATATGCCATATTCTCCTACTAACCCTCCAAACCAGCCTCTTACCTGGACCCATGTACGACAAACACATGAGACTGCAGCAACCTCAGTGCTGATGTGAACTATAGCAAGGACAAACGCATTGGTGCCAGGATTTGGCACTGCTCACCTTGGTCACTATGTGCATGTCATCACAGCTGGAATGATAGAAGAAACAGAAAGTACTTTGGGATCCTTCAGCAATACTGAAAGGAACGCAAGATGAAACCTGGATAAAATAAAGCAGATTTTTTTTCATGCATTATTAAAATTGAGATTTTAAAACTAAAACTTCATTTTTCCTTTAGAAAATGCAACAGATGTGTGTGAAGACAAACCCAGTGCTTGCCTTACCTCATGGAGACTGGTTTGTAATTCCGTTAAGCAGTAACCAGCGGAATGACTGCATGTATCTGTCATATGTTAATTAGGGGAATCTGCATAAAGCCAGGTTTTATAACCTGGTTCAATTTTAAGAGCTTTTTACAGTTACTGAATGCATTAAAACCCAGAAAACGTTATGGGGATTGTCCACTGAATTCTGCACACTGGAAAGCTCTCTTGTTGCGCCTACAGGGAGAGCTGATCTCGTCTTGCTGTATGGCCAAATGAACACAACAAGCAAAACAATGGTATAAAACTGTGCGAATCAGAGTTGGGGTAAACCACAGGACACTCAGCAATAAACCTTCATTTGACTGCAAAAAGCAATTTATAAAAGAGAGCTTTTCGACACCTCTGGTTCCTCTAATCATATCTAATTATGGATAGATACGTTCTATATGTAGAGCATCAGGAGAGACATTGCATGTTCTTGAGCTGTGGTGGTGAACACTGGAGACCTCACTCAGGCAAAATTCCACTTTAAAGCCAGCCCATGTTTTGCTTAAAGACTGCAGGTCAGACCCCAAGAAAAAGAGATTTTGGTGAAATGCCTCAAGTAAGCAGAGGGGTTGCCCTGCAAGCAAGAGCAGCAGAGAATAAAACAAAGTACTTTTCATGCGGTGGTTTGGTGGCTACAGCAGGAATAACCACATCCACTTTATTTTACTCATAAGAGCCATACAGTTAGCTTCAATGGGGTCTATGGAGAGTGTAGAAACCCTCTCTTTTCTGCCTGAATCTTTCCTGCGCAGGTTGGCCATGTAAAGCGCACAGAGAACCCACCATCACCATCACTGCACAGGGCAGCAGATCCCTCCAAGCACAGCTACGCATCTCCCTAAATCACAGCCAAGGTGCCCTGCAGCAGCTGGAGTAGTTTCTCCTCTGCTCTTTCACCACCAAGCATCCAAAATGGCCATCTAATTCCCAGCTGAAACCATATGTGATTTTGCAAGGAAGCTGGAGATAAGGGAAGGCAGGACCCTCTCCCCAGACTGAGTGGAGAATGCTCTGATGAGCTGCTAGGGGACAGTGGAGTGGACCTTGCTGGGTCTCCACGGACAGTGAGGCTGGAGGAGGCAAGAAGCAGCAGAAAGGAGAAGGACAAGCCTTGGGATTCATCACCTGCACCTGAGGGGTACCCAGAAGCATGGGGCTGGAGGCAGCACACACCACCAGAGAGGGAGGAAGCGGCCGCGGTGTGAATTATCACTGCGCAATTCCCAGATAAATTGAGTTAATAAAGCTGTGGCCTAATTAAACCCCATCCTTTGCTCGCTCCCTTCTTAAGACACTGTGAATCCATGTAGTGTTTTTACTTCTGGGCACGGAATCCTGGAGCCTTTTCCCAGAAAAAACCAACAATGTTCCTACTGAAGTGCTTCTGCATATCTGCAAGCTGGGCCCTGCAAGAGCTTCGGGTAAAATGATCTGAATAAGCAGAGGAGATAACAGCAAGCAAAAGCAACACATGATCACGGATTCTTTTGTCATGCAGTTACTTAGCAATTATATCAGAAACGGGCCAGGTTGCCCAATTAACTCCACCAAAACTGTTCAGAGCAGAGCACCAAACAAGATTTGAATGAGCATAGATTTTAAAATGAGCAAGGCTGAATACACAAATCAGGATAGTGAGTTCATAGCTGAAATACAGTCACACAACAAATACAATTAAGATTTGGCACACCCCACACCCCCCTTTATTTTGGCTTTAAAATGCAACAGCGACAAATAACATGTTTTCCATCAGAAAAATGTGAATCAGCAGCTTGATCTGTTCTCAGTGTTCACAAGCAAAGTCCCGTCTATTATAATCTTGTTTTTCTCAGCCATAAACACAGTGTGAAGAGCAAAAAAAAAAAGGAGAAATTTATGTTGAATATGGTTATAGTTATTATTTCCCTTCTGGGGATTTATTAAGCATGTGTTAGGAGTTTAGGTATAAAATGAAATTGTTTTTTCGCTACATGGATGTCTTCTGTGACTATCTGTAAAATTTCATTAAGGTGTTAGACTTGATATTGCAGATCAAAGTAACCCCAGGAGATTAAGGAGACCCTGCTAATTGACTAAGGTCATGTACTGCACTTCCCACTGGCACTTTGGCCTACATTGACAACAGAGGAGCAGTCCCATCTCAAAGGAGCATTCTATAAAAATACCATTTTCTTTATCTGTAGTCCAGTTTTCACACCGCCAGGATAACAAGGGATTTCCTAAACCCAGGTGGACTGATTAGAGTTTTGAGTATGTAACTTTCTGAGTAAAAAATATACATGATACTTTTGAACAATTTTGACATTTTATCTTACCCTTTAAAACTCACGGGAACAGATTGCACGTTAGGTGTTCAAGAATAAAAAGTGCCAGCATATATAGCAAGTTCCATCATTCAAACTTGGCACTAAGGAGGATATTGAAAGCGTTGCTGCAGACCATTAAAACCAGCTAATTTACAATCAAAGACATTGTTGCATGAAGTGCCAACTTGGTCAATAATTTGGGCTTGGAATATATATCCAGCTTTGACAAGAGAAAATTCCTGAAATCCTTTTCCCTGTTGATCAAAACATACAATATATTACTCTCAATTGGACAGTCACTGTTAGTTCCATATTGTGATATTATTGAAAGTTATGGACTATGGGGGGGGGGGGGGCGTGGTGAGGAATTATTACTGCTGTCAGCAAGATTTGTGAGCCCATTGCTGAGATACATGCTCCCTCCTGAATCCTATGCTTTGACATGTGAACTCTGGGAAACTTGGAGGGGATTCAGAAAAGAACTACAGAAATGAAGCATGAGTTGGAAAATATGGTTCTTTTCTCTCTTCATCATGGGACAAGTAAGGAACTCACAGCCAATTGACCAGAAGTTTAAGGGTAAGATTTACAGTTGCATTGAAATAAACAGGGGAGCTCAGATCATACAGCTCATTAATTTAGCAGACTACGAGTAAGGATGACTGACAACAGCAAGCTGAGTTAGAAAGGTGCAAATTAGAAATTAGGTGCCATATTTTCACTCAGTAAGTTATATACCAAGTGATTTTGACAGTGTTCTTTCACTAAGAGTCTTAAAATCAAAGTATTTTGTTTCTTTTCCCTAAAATGTGTCCTGTTTCAAATAGGGAGGTTTTTTAGGTCTGATTTCCTGATTGGTTTTCCTCAATTTTATCCAAGTTCTTCTTGAAAGGAAGATTCAAACTTGAGGCAATGTCATGAGCAATGGGTTTACTGGGTACATTTTAACGACGTTAATGGATGTAACAACCACCCTTCCATTCACCGGATGAAATCCCCATCTAAGCAGAAGGATAGTAGAAGGCTTATGACATACATAAAATGTGTGTCGTTTGCATGGAGATGAATTTCAGACTTTAGAAGCCAACAGAATCACATTTTCCATTATGTTCACCCAGCAGAACGGATTTCATTAATCAGCCTATCATCAAGGGCTCAGTCCTACCGCATTACTCACACTAAGTAATACCTAAGATGCAAATAGGTCCACTAAAGCAAAGGACGCATCTGGAGAAGTTGTGTCATTCTATAAGTAAAGGTGCTTTAATGGACTTTGAGAAATCCCTAGTTTCACAAATGAAATTCTCATACCCTTTCAGCTCTTCAGAAAGGTCTTAAATAAATAAGCTATTCAACAGAAGTATTTTATCACCTGTAGCACTGGAGAACTATGCAAAAAGTCAAACTGTTGAATGATGTACCTGATGAAAACAGGTAAAATTTACCATACTCTACTCCTTTAACTCCAATAGTCAGTTTGAAATTCCACTTCATTCAGTGGCCCTCTTTCAGCCACCATTTTCAATAAGATACAGGAGGCTTTAAATCCTGCTAATATGGAGCGACCTGGTGTAGATGAGGTTTTTTTACTCTTGATTCATTGGAATTCAGCATGCTGCCTGTATTTTTAATGCTCCATATACTCATTTAACCATCCAATTTCTTGGGATGGCTTGGTTTATCCATGACAAGAAGCGTTTATCTTTATACTGAATAAAATAATTGTTTCCTATCTTGTTAAAATTTCCCTGAAGTTGGCTGGATGCTATATTTTCCTTGCTTTATATCCTAAACACTACTACAAACTTTGAATGCTCAAGCTGACCAAAGCATGAGAAAACCCAACTTTTACATTCACATAGCGTTGTCTTTGGTAAACCCCATGAAGGTTTTTTGACCTTCCTTTTCTCCAAATGCAAATGAAAAGTAAAATACTCTATTCTTTCCACTGAATTGAGTACCTGTGTATTATTCCTTGCTAAATGCCTGATAGAAGTTAGGTGGTTTCACACCTTTTCAGATAGTTTGTTAGCTGTTTCCTATTGTGATTAGTGGTATGGGAATCGTTTGAAAAAGTCTTTGGGATAAAATGTGGAAAAGGGACAATGTATTTGTTAATTGTTGTTGCTGCTCTTGCTATGATCTTTGGCAACACCTGCTGGTGGTAGTATGCAGTGCTGGAGCCACTCTCCATATATGCCTTCAACATATAGACCTTCAACTGGCCGCACAATCACTATCCAACCTCAAAAAGCATGGACTCAGTGCACTCGAAAACATCAGGGCAAGTTCATGAAAGCATTTGCATAGGCTTTACAGGCTCAAACACTCTTTCACATTAAAATGTGCCTGATTTTGTTTATCAGTGCATCTGCTGTGGCTTGTAAAAGTTGCAATTGTACAGTAACTTAACCCAAAGAGAATTTTGCATAGAACATCTTCTGTACTCCTAGTAAGAAGGTGTTTTGAGCAGCAAGATAAATAACATTTAGGCATCTAATAAAAACTACTTGGGTTTTTTCTTGGTCTCAAATCCTCTTCTTTACATAGCACAGCAGGAAAGCCTTGTATTGTAGGTGAAAGTCTGTAAATTTGCAGTAACTGAAAAATAACAGGAGGCGCAGCAGCATTCTTTATGTTAGTCTGTATTGATCGGCTCTAATGAGCACCAGTGGAGCTGTAGCTAATGGTGGTATGTCTGGTGTTAAGGGCAAATGTGGGAGAAGATTATCAACCCAAGGGGTTTAACAGTCGCTGGACTGCCCTCAGCCCTCAGGGCAATGATGCACTTGAGAGGTCACTGTATCAAATGAGGGAAAAGATTCAGCTTGTGCTGCTGGAAGAAATGCAGCAGGAGCTGTATTTTAGCTGAGACTACAGGCATCAATAAAACAGTTACTCTCTGCCGTTCGTTTCTTCCCCTCTCCTTTCCTCGCGACCACTGTCTACCTAGCATTATATTCCTAATTAAGAATCATAGCATCAGCGACCCAGTAAGGGATCACACGGAGCTGCTCCGAATTAGTCAGGCTTCAATATGCACAAGGAGAATTTGGGCACCTTGGCACGAGCACTGCAAGGGGCTGGTTGAAACACCATGGAGAATGACAAGTTACAGGGCAGAACACTTTCACCCCTGATGCCTGTTTATTACCTGGGGGGGTCACGCTGCCATTTGATGTGAATTTGCTTGATATTCCATTCACTATGTTGCTTGCCACCCCCTTCCAAGATCTGAGAGGGGCAAGATGAGTGACCATCAGAGCAGAGAAGGCCACTGAGCTTCAAGGGAAAGTTAACTGGCAGATACAAGAGAATGCTTGCAGTAAAATTTTAGTGCAGAAAGGAAGCTACAGGTATTCAAAGAGATAAAAATGAACCCAGAAATGCCTTGAGGTGGATGGCATGTTGCACATTCTATGCGTTAATAGCATAATGGAATAATTTTAACAGTGCGATACTCCAAACCACACCAAGAAGCTCTGCTGAGAACTGAGCAATGAGATTTCAAATATTTCTCACAATAAATACTAATATATATATATAAAGAAACTGAATGTTTTACTTAATGTAAGTAAGTTGTAAATAAGCAAATATTACCTTAGCTCCATTATGCCACAGTACCCTGTGATTATGGCAAATTATTTATTAGGTCTTTAAAAATTCTAAGACATGGATTCCTCTTGCTCCTTAGAGACCGATGATGGGTCAGATTAGTACAAAAACCTTCACAGTTCTATTTCTTTTCCTTTGCAGTATTAATATGCAATAAGGCTGAGCCCAACATTTCTTTGTTCCGGTCAGGGATTTTCCAACCAAAGTTTTGTCTGTACAAGAATGAAGCAAGTCAGGATTTGGTCAAAGAGGAAGAACATTTCCTACCACAGTCAGGGTAAAAAAAAAAGAGGGATTTAGGCTGCTACCAGCATGCTGACATGAAAATACCTGAAATAAGTAGAGCAGGCACTAACGCTGGCGTGCACACTCAGTGGGAGCAACGGGGCTGGAGACGATAGGAAACATTTTCTGCTAAGAAGCAGGAGTTGACACATCCGACACTCGCTGCCTGATGGGCTCCAGCTCAGGGGTTTTATGTCTGCCGGCTCCCACCACTGTCCATTAGACAGATGCCCGCGCCAGGGATGCTGCAGCCACAAGTGACACTAATGTGCTCAACTGTTGACACTGGGGAACCCACAGAAAAATGTGTTCATGCCAGTGGTTGCATGCACGGTTAAAGTGAACCAGTCTGGCAAAACAGAACGAGGGAGTTTGCATCCTCGCCGTTTCTGCTGTTCCCAGCTATATGCCTTTTAAATGCTGAAATTTCCGAATATCCAGGCAAAAAAATGACCCACATTGTTCTTAAAATACATCCTGAGAAGTATCTATGCATTGGAATTATTACTAATATTACTATTTATGCTGTATTTGAAGTCATACTTGGTTTATGCAACATCATGCTGTTTCTTTACAATATGAACATACGAGCAGGCTATGTGGTAAATTCACAACACTTATTTTCTACAGGCTTGAGTTCATAAGCAGCTTTCTAATTCATACATTTATGGAGATTTCTTTCAATTGGAAGCTATGAGCTGTGCAACACAAGCAGATGACCATGTCCACTGAGCCTGCAGAAATGTGACTGTAATATGGACTGACCAACAAGGCCAAGGCTGGATTTAGACACTTCAGATTAAAAACAAGATTCCTAGCTCAAGCTGAAGCAAAGAGCCAGGTAGCACGTTTCAAGAGAGTGCTCATCCTCTTCAAATGTTTTTTACTTCAACATATTTCAGTTTTTCCCCTGCTCATATTTCAATCTTAAGAGCTGTTACCCATCTAAAACTGGATACCCAGAAACACAAATCACTGTTGATGTTTGAGAGTTGGGACCTTGTTTTTA
This sequence comes from Psittacus erithacus, assembly GCA_009867235.2. Taxonomy (NCBI): domain Eukaryota; kingdom Metazoa; phylum Chordata; class Aves; order Psittaciformes; family Psittacidae; genus Psittacus; species Psittacus erithacus. Next base: position 14,606 of record WYDI02024311.1, read on the forward strand.
TTCATGGACTCTCCTAATACTCTAAACAACTTCTACATTCTTTGTTACTAAATTTCAGTTTTGGACATATTTGATTTTAAGAAAGTCATAGAAAAACTTCCAGATTATACCTTCCAGTTATATTCTTCTAATGACAGAAATCACACTCAAATTCCTATCTATATAATAGCAAATTCCGCAGTACAGAAGGACCAGACCTCTATGACCTAAGTGAAACACTTTGGTGACATTTTTTCCTGAAATGGTAATGTGAATAATCAAACAAGAACAATTCTGTGATGACTTTTTTCTTAAGGAGGCTTTACAGTTTTGTAATGCATTTCTTCATTTATTTCATACCTTTTGAGTATGCTGTACCTTGAACAGAAGAATGTCTGGGATTTGAGATCAGCTTCGATTGGGTTAGCTGAAACGGCAATTAGCATCCAGGTAAGAAACAAGGGTTGTTGAATAATTTGGTATTTCTGTTTCCACAGATTTGGTTTGAGGCAAGTTCCATGTGTGCATTAGAGTTCATCAAAGCCTGCAGAAGAATGAAGTGGAAACACACATCACAGCACTGGCAGGACAGTGGGTCTATATTGGGTTGACCTGGGACTCTGCTGTATTTACCCGCATCAGGGAAGTTAACTCCAGAATCTAATTAGTCCAAAATGCCCCTTCCAAAGCCAATACAAAAATGTACACAAGCACAAACTTTCATGTTACTAACAAGCTAAACCAAATAACTCAGTGCTCATAATGACATTTAGACAGCAGGTTTAGAAGTGATTGGTTTGCTCAGTTGTCTTGCTGTGATAAGTGTATAAGGGCAGGATCTTGCATCTCAACATCTGCAGTGAAAGTCCCTCAGAGTTTAATGGTGTGGGAGTCCAGCTAAGGGACCTATCTCTTTAGTTTTTAATAGTTGGTATTGACGAGTCATTTGGAAATGTTTGCTTTGAAAAGGACATGCTATTTATTTTTTCTTTCCATTTAAATATCAAAAAGAAAAGATCTTGCTCGAGCTCAAAACAATAATCCATGCAATGAATAGCCACTCAGCAGCATAACAAGTTTGCTCACTCAAATGAAGAAATGTTTTCAGCTCTGGAGATTAAGTAGACACAAAGTCTATTCCTTTACCCATCTCTCTCAAAAAATCCTATCAAGTAGTTATAACATAGGCAGTGAATAAGGTTTTGCTGGTGTATATTTTTCCACCTACATTTCAACCTCTTAAAAGAAATGCAGCTATTTCACGGGTTTAGAGGAAATGCACCTAGTTTTCTCTGCAGTGAAGGTTTTCGCTTTACAGTATCCTAGCCTTCACCCCTTAAAGGCTGCTAAATCCCATAAGTGATCCCAAGATGATGCTGTTTAGCACGGTACTATTATTTTCAATGAAGCAGCAAGTACTGCTGCATGAGCACTTGAAAATGCATGAGTCTTGCCAGGTTGTGAGAGGAACCCAAAACTTGAACCTTGTGCATTTTAGAGAAGAGAAAAAGAGGAAAAAAACTCCCAAACCAAAAAGTATGCTAATTTAAAGCCACTTTACAAATTAATCTGTATTATCATAAATCTGTTTCATATCTACAAATCCCCTCTTAAGGAAACATGCCCTTTCCCACTTACTTACTGACCTTCACTTGGAAGCACTGGTTCTGCTCTTTGCATCCTAACATCTCCTAGGGAATCCAGCCGCAACGATCCTCCCTTACACTTCCTTTATAGAAATACATCCTCAATCCACATGCATTATAGTGGGGTGAGAAAGTTTCCCAGTTCAATTGTCCCGCTTGGAGCATCCTGCTAGTGATTTAAAATAAGTACAGTGGCAATTGAAGCATTCAAACTCAAAACAGCACAACTTGCCATGACTTGTCAGCAAAACGTCTCTGTCATTTACTGCAAGGGAGCCTGGTTGAACTTTCAGTCCATTTTCCCTGTCACAAGGCTATCTGAGAGATTGTTGGGTGATGGAAAAATTTGAACCTTATAAAGTTCTCACAAGTCATTCGAAGAATATTTAATCTCAACATTCTTTGCTTGCTATTACACTGAAATAGCCAAAAAATGCCAAATTATCTCAGTGAAACATGATCCAACCAACACTTTTCACTCCCTGGCTTCTCAGGGTTTACAGACTCTAATTCTGTGCATTTTTCCACCTCCGAGGTTCAAGCCTAACTTAACACAGAAAAGGAATCTTCACGCTATGCTCTTTCCTAAGGACCCAAATATTGTGCTTCTAGGAACTCAGCAAGGTCTTTCCTGGCTGAGTTCTTCACACTTGCTGGTGGTTTCAAGCCAGGTCCGCAGTAGGGTCTCAACCAGTGCAGCACTGCTGACTTTAACAGAGCTTCACTGAATAATTTGAGGCAAATCTTAGGCTTCTTGTTTAAACAAAGCTCCTAAATAGCTTAGACAATGTAATTACACAGCAGAAAAGATGTATTTGCCTAACTATTCATTTAGCTTCTTAAAGATCAAAATATTAAATGTCTTCCCTGCTCTGAGACTTCCAGACCCGACTCTTCAATGGATTGCATTATATGACCAGAGGTTTTGGTCAGATGTGAGATACTCCTTTTTTTAGGAGTGTTTTTCCATTTTGACTTCTCATAGCTAAAAGGACAAGCTCCAGTGTACCTATTCAGAGTCATCGTGATGAACTCTGTTGAGAGAGCTGTTAAATGCAATTACTAACACTAGCTTCCTCCTCCCATTTTGACCAACAGCTTTCTGTCTTCAAGATTTATGCCCAATTTTTTATCTTCCAAACTGATTTTGGTGGACCTTCTCTACCGTGCTTTTACCTCCATCCACATCAACTCCATTTCTGCTTTTGCCCCCTCCTTTTGTCCTCTGCCATCATTTCCTCAGTGAATAGCTCTCTGGTGACAATTTACTTGTGTTTCTTGCAGGTTTCTTATCATCCAGGCTCCATACTTAGCCCACTGCCACTTAGTTTGGCCACTGGGTTACTGAGCTTTATCATCCTTTAATTCATCTTTTTTCTTTCTTATTCCAGAGAAAGAATAGACTAAAAACTGTTTCTTTCAGAAAGTAATCTCACAATATTCAAGCATGGGCTTGATGCCTTCCCGGAATACATACCTGGTTCCCCAGCGCTGAAATGCTCCTATGCCTAAAACTGAAGAGTGATGGTTTCATATTTAAAGGACTATCAACAGCAGCATCGCTGATACTGCCTTGACACACAAAATAGCAAAACCTAATTCAATATGGAGAAAACTTTGTTGACTGAAAAACAAGCAAATACATCATTACCTGATCATATAAAACCATTAGCAGTAAAAGGACAGCAAGGAGAGGAAAATTGAGTGCTGAATCATGAACAGAGTCAGCAGATGAAGGTCTTTCTTCTTACCAGTCTTTAGCAGGGTAAAGAAGAAACAGTGGATATTATTTCCAATTATTTCTCAAATTGGAACAGAGAAAGGAAAAGAAAAAATACACACACACAGAGAGAAAAAAAATCCCTGACTTGGTGCTACTGGAGTTTGTAGCTGGAAGGAAAGTCCTTGCTTATATTGAAGTAAAGTTCTGAAAATAAGCAAAGAACAGATTTATTGATTTTTGGTGAAGTCTGGGTGTAAAAAAGAGAAAGAATAAAGAAGTGCTCTTTGCCCGCTATGTCCAAATGACATCCCCAGTGGCCTTCTTAATGGTGGGGGAGGGGAGGGGGCAGGTGCCTACCCCGGCACATGGACACAACTGCCCTTAGGCTAGGGCTAATGGTATTGGCTGAGCCTGCTGTAAGCCTCTCTTTTCTAATAGCCAACTTTCTCTGTGCGAGAAGACAGACAGATATTGATTGGTCCAAATGCCCTTGAGTTGACAACATCTGAAATGAAAATCCACAAGGCTAGCACAAACTTTCTGCAAGTTCAATTTCTGGAATCTGATTATGAGGCTGGACTGCAGAAAGCGTTGGGAGATGTAAAAAGGTCTCCTTTTGTCGCTGCTTTTATACGTGTAATTATCGGGAGGTGAGCGAAAACGTTGTCAGATTTGCCAGACAAACGATAGTTTTAAGAGGCAGTTTAAGGGTAATAGTGGTTTGATTAAAGGAACAAAGAAAGGCGGCTCCAGTGTGGGAGTTTAACGACAAAGGACCTAATTCGCAAAGACACAGGTCGCATTTCCTGCCTCTAAGCAGTAATTAGGTATAAACAAATAAAATATGCATTCTCTTTTCATCCGCTGCTACAATCTGCTTTCAGGAGATACTGAGTGGCATTAGAGAAAGCTACACTATGTAAAGAGTTCACCTTTCAAGGAAGTTACTTCATCCATGCAAAGTCTAAGGTTGACTACCAGCAAATCCGGTTTTCTTTTCTAATGACTTTGTTTTCCAGGATGCAAATATTGAAGTTGCAGTTTACAAATGTTAAGGATGGGGAATGAAGAAAGCTGGAGGAGCTTATTTGTACCTTATTAAGCATTCTTTTTTGATTCCACAAATTCCTCCTCAATCAATACATTGACTACTATATAAACCTTAAATAAAGCATAGTTAAAGTGGAAGCAGTGTTCCTGTCTTAGTGGGTTATTTAGAAGCATAAAAGATACACTCTTAAGAATCAGCCTCATGCAAGGTAAAGTACAGCTGGAATGCACATGAAATTTATTCAGTCATTGATTTGTAATGTTGATCCTCCATGGCATCATGTTTCTTTTCTCATTAATCTTAGTTAACCCTCTCAAAACAATGCCAACATTGTCGTTTGATGTATTGAAGATCCAACATGCAGAGGATGCTGCTTTCTAGGCTGTGGCTCCTGCCATGGGTAGGGCTAAACTTACAGAACCAGACAATCTTGCTTGCTTCATTTTGTGTTAAAGGCAAAAAAGAAAGTTCTCTCTCATAGGAAGAAACAAAGAAAGAAGATACTGTCCAAAGCCAGGGCATCTAAATGATTTGTCTGCAGAGTATTAATAGACCTGCGGGAGGTCTCCTATGAGGCAAGGAGCAAACTGCGGTGGTATTTCCAGTAATAAAGAATTAGCTCCAGAAGAAAGTCCCTACAGAGGAAGGCAGAAAGCTGCAAAGAGCAATCCTAATTTAGAAATTAAGATCTCTGTCTATAAAGTGCCATTAACTATTTTAATTTGAGATTCTTATTATTATTCTACCTGCAGCTCCTTCCTATCCACCTGGAAACAGTGCTTTTGTAGAGAAGCTGGATGAAGAGGAGGATGAGAGGTCATTTTTGGAGGGTCCAACAGCAAGTGTGCAGACACTCAGAAGCCTCAAGCTTGCACCACCCTGCAGGAGGTGTCACTCCTCATTTAAACCCTCTCCTTTCCCGCGTGAAATTAATTGGGTTTAACCCATCATTCCTGTGGGCTTCACATCGGGCACGCAGAAACAGAAGTGTGGCCATTAATTTTGGCATATAAGGGTAACAATATATCTGTCATCATATATCATGACACATGTGTCAAATATCATCTCTTTAGACCAATGACCTACTACTATTGATTCTTTCACTGCAAAACCGTAACTAGGCTCATAGTCCTACAAGTGCTTTTGTTATGGATCAGCCCTTTGGGCTCTCATCTTAGCATCCAGCTTTCTTTAAAGTCCATCTGTCCTTTAGTTATCACAGAATCATAGAATTCCAGACTGGTTTGGGTTGGAAGGGACCTTAAAGCTCATCCAGTTCCAACTCCTCTGTCACTAGACCAGGTTGCCTGATCATGTCCAAACTTCCCTGTCTGACTTTTTAATGAGTGATTACAATATAATTACAATATATATACACTATATATATGCATGACAATATACATTACAATATATTATCAATATAGGAAAAACAAACAAATAAATAAATCCCAAGGTTCCATTTTGCCCGTAATTGTTTACAGACCGTAGGAGATCAAGACACAGATGAAGAATGGACATCACCTTTCATAGCCATAGAAGCTACTTTCAGCATCAAGAGGGAAATATTTTAGATTATGAAGTAAACATTAGCAGCAAATGTGAGAGTTGTTTTCCATAAATCCATCCCTTGAAACTCTTTCTTCCTTCCGTACCAGATAGTCTTTCTAATCTTCTGTCTTTTCAAATAGCTGTGCTAATATTAAAACCATGCTTCATAGCAAACAGCATTTCTGGGATTTTCCTAAGAGATGTGGCTTTGGGTAAGAAAGTGCAATTGAGTTAAAGCAGTAGGAGAGCCTGGAGTCAGTGGGGTTTGTTGTGATCAGTTGACCACTTCCCAGTAGGCATCTCTGCAGTCGTTGAGAATTACTAAACACCATTTCAAGGAATATAGGTAATTCAGTCAACCAAAAAACCAAACTAAATAACCGCAGCATAAAATACACTTTAAAGAACCCTACTGGCATGTGAAAAGCAGAAATGTGTCCAGCCTGCTTTGAATCATTCTCGGTGTACTTTTAGCCAAGTAAAAATCAGATGGGCAAAATCTCTTAGTGCGCACTTGGATTAGAAAACAGATATTTCTGCAACCACTGAAACGATTTTGAGAGAGAGAAATGACAAAGCTGGCCTTTTTTCCCCCAGTACTTAGAACACATCACACCTTTCATGCAAGCATGTCACAACACTTTAGGGAGTAAATAAGAATACACTATTTGATATGACAATTCAAAGAAGACATTACAGCTGAAGAACTTCCTTGCTGTCAAATTAAAGCAGACCAGGTTTGTCCTGCACCAAGCAGGGCTCTCTGTGACCTGGCCATTGTTTTCTGGAGTGTTTAGAAAAAAACCTGCAATGCCTGCTATATTTTCACATACTTTTTGCTAGTGAATTGAAGCTGTTTGATAACAGGCAGGACGAAGAGCTGAAGAGCTCTCAGTACAGCTCACGCAATTCTCAGGCTGTGTCTTTTCACTTAGAGTCCCTGATTCATCATCAAACCCAAAATTCTGTACAAAATTCTCAGCTGGCCATTCACACTGACAAATAAATACATGTATGTATGTCCATACAGGCATCACACACTTTGTTAGAATACCTGTGCATGCAAAACTGAATGAACAATCTCTGTTCCTATTTTATCACTACTGCACTTCTAAGACAATACTCTGCTACCTCTATAAAGAATGATAGGACAGGCAGGCTGGAGTAGCTGCAGGGGATCCTATGCCTGTTGACTGCCAAAGCTGCTTACTACTTAACAACTGATCAACTGGCCCCCAAGGCAACAGCTTAACAAGCCCCAGTAGAAGTGGACTCAAGATTTCTTCCTCAGCAAAGAAAATGAAACCATTTACCAGGTATGACCAATATCTAGAAATCAAGGGCAGCAGCACCAACACTTCAGCTTCCCAGCTCTTTAGAAACAGCAAGGTATTTTTAGTCTGAATTCTGAAAGTTGAGCATGGCTTACTAATATTGCAGTAGGAAAAGGGAATGCGGTCCAGGGCTGCTTTGCAGAGGCAGAGCTTGGCTTGCACACTTAGTGCCTCAAACACTGCCGGCGAGCAGGGATGCTCATGGGTGCTCCAGGGCAATACCGTGTCTGTGTGAGGGAGAGAGAAAGAGAGAGCTTCAGTACTGAAATGCAGCAATTCCTCTGGGGTGAGATGTGGCAGCTGTTTACCAGCACAAAGCAATTCTGTACAGCAGTTTCGGGGAGGAAATGAAGAATACTGTACTCGGCTGAAACTACAGGGGGGATTTTAGGAAAGCAGAATTTAATTACCCAAGCTGGAATTTGGCCAGGACACCAGGGCTCACACCTCTGCTCTCGTGAAAAGTGCCAAGGGGTCTTTAATAGTAACAAACGGTCAAGATTTGGGGTTAGTGCTTCACCTGAACAACACCTTCAATAACATTTTGTTCCTTAAGAACACGTTAACAAAACTTCATCCAAAAGTCCTGGGTTTTGCAGTGGGGTTACCACAAAAACCAGCTTTTCTTATGAATCATAGAATCACAGAATGCTTTGAGCTGGAAGGGACCTCAAGGCTCATCCAGTTCCAAACCTACTACAGGCAAGGACACCTTCCACTTAGACCAGGTTAAAGTTTCTGTTCCTCTCAGGATCATCTAGAAATAGCCACCTTGTAACACGTCTTCAGGTCCACTGCAGGAAATGAAGGGAATATATAGATTTTCAGGAGGAGCAGACCTTGGGGGCTGCCACCTAACATATCCAGATTAGCTGAATCAGCTCCATAACCTACCAATAGCCTGACACATTTCCTAAAGCATCCGTACTCCATTTCTTCCATCCCTTGAGTCAGAAATGTTCTAATTTTTTAAGGGATTTTTCAAAAGGAAGCTTGAGGCTGGAGAGAGGGTCGGCGTTTTTCATTTGCTTTCTGTAACGTGCTGGTTTATAGTTTTAATCCTGCAGCCATCAGGAGAGGTGTGAAGAAAACCTGCAAGGACAAACCCTATATGAAAATTGGAACAACCTGTTGACAACTCAGCTTCTTACACGCAGATTTACTCACACATGTTACCTGGTGTATTTAGTGGGGTGTGTTACACGGGGGACTCCCAATTTCTCCTCTGTTTTCACTTCTGCTGTTTCTGCTTTAGCCACGTTCTCCAAATTAAACTTGCAGTATTTTGAATGTCCTTCGGTTCATGCCTCCAGCTCTTCATTTCTAGATCATTATTCACCCTCTCTCTTTATGAATATACTAAAGAACTTGACAGTAACAAGGCTGCAGATTGCTGAAGCTACCCTGTATGCCATTAACTACTGTCACATCATTTCTTTGTATTTTCTACTTGTAATAGACTCTTTACATTTAGATTGGAACAAGAACTGCTTTGCACTCCATGCCTCTGCATTGCTCTCTGTAGAAGCACTCATGAACATTTTTGTGGTGACCAAAGTACTACATTAATGAGCAAGATATCAACTCTGGAAACATAGTGAATGTCCAGATAAGCCGCCATTTGCAAAAGCTGCTTGGAAAAAGTGAGGGTTCAAAAACATTGGCTAACTCTAAAATGTTTGTGACAGCTTTTAAGAAGGTCAGAGTCCTCAAGAAGATGAAACAGTATAACCTTGAGGTCCTGAGTGTTTGGACGAGCTGTGTCAGACCTTGAGGCAGCTTTTGGGTTGACCAGGCAGCTTGTTTTCTAAGGAAATCTTGTAATCAAGCTTGGAAATGTTAATCTAACATACATTACAGCACTCTCAATCTGCACAGGGAAGTAAGGATGGTGTTTAAGATCCATGTCAGTGGGGGCCAATAAACAGAAATCGAGGATCAAGCCAAGAAACTATATCATGTCATACCCAGCATCACATGCAACACATGAGAAAACGGATGCCATGCCACGTCCACATGAGATAATCCCAGTGAAAGAACCCAAGTACAAAAGAAAGGAACAAACCAGTGTAGATTTACTCAGCAAAAGCATAAACAAAGCCTTTAACTCGGAATTCCAGGCATGACTGCTCTTGCAATGCTGCAGCAATATGCGAAATGTGAGCTCCATGTCTGCCAGCGCCAAGAGGATTTCAATATCACAAGTCCTAATGATTTCTATTGCCTCATTGTAGCATCCTCTGAAAGGAAACACAGGACTGGATCAATGTAGTCATTGACTGACTCAGTGTATGGATAACTGATGCACATTAATACAGTCTACATTCAACTGGAGTGGTCCTCAGAATTACAACTAAAGGTATAACAATGCAATCTTCACTTTAACCTGAGCAATAGCTGAATTGACTTTTCCTGCTCTGTTTTCAAGTAGACTCTGCTAGCTCCACTGCAAACCCCCAAGCATCCTGTCTATAAAACGTGGAGCATTGTTAGGTGAATTAACCCTCAAACACCCCATCACAGCATACATCTGCTCTATTTAAAAGTTCTTTGCGCTTCTAAAGTATCTCTGAAGAGTATACTGATCTATAGATGCTTCATACATACTCTCAAAAACCTCACAGGCAATGGTGAGAGATAAGAATCAATATTCTCATTTGATAGATGAGCAACCAGATTAAACAGCATACCAAAGGCTACATAAATTTTTGTACCATGTGCTCATAAATGATTCCTATTCCATTGCTAGGATGCATATAGGATTTTCTCCTAAGCTATAAACCTCATCTTTCAACCACTTGCTCATAGCATAGGACTGTCTGCAACTTTACTGCTTGCCTTTTTTCATCTGTTGCTTTTACTGATCCAGTGTCACCTCTGTAACATGGAAACCCAGACAAACCATCAAGTCCTGCTTCCTGACACAGCAGAGCAAGGGGATTACAAAATAGCTGTTCAGCCTGTAAAATCAAATTACATATGCCTTACATGCCATACCCCATTTTATGTGCCGCAGAAGAGATCTTGTCAGTGCAGCTGAGGTCTGAGCCTGGTCCTACATGTTGCACTGCTTATTTCAAGGGAAAAGTGACCAGAAGGAGGAAATCCCTTTGACCAATAAAATTAACACCGCAGTTCACTAGTACCCAGAGGCCAATGGCAAGCCATAGGTTTTAGATGTTTTGGGGGATGAGTACCTAGCAACCAATAACTCAACCAGCCAAGATAACTATTCAGAGTAAACAGAGTCCCAAATGTAAGTTTGGAAAGAAATGAAGCCCTACATACCTTCCTTCCATGTGTTCATCTTAAACTTTGATTAGTTCAGTGCTTGCTCCATTTTTTTGCACAGAAAACCAAGCAAAATGTAATTGTGCGCCAGAGGGCTATTTTTAAAGAGAAATAAGAGAAATTAGAGTTTAACCTTTCGAGAGCCGGAGGATTTCAGAAAGCAGGATTGCAAATTGTGCTTCAGTCTGATGAAGTTGCATTTTTGGATGTCAGCTTGATACATTTCAACGGAAAAACTTCTTGTCTAAAGCACTGAGAGGGTAAATTAGCAGGGTGATGTACAATGCGATCACCCATCATACAACTACTAAAACAATTACTGTTGCAGATTTTCTTATTTGGTATATATCTTTTATACTGAGTGATGCTACAACTTGGAAAACAATAGTTAAATGCCTCAAAATAACATTAACCTTTGACTATTTGAAGTATACTTTTGAATACTTTGAAAAAACCTTCAACTTCTTCTTCTTTTTCTCACTTTTCCTTTGTGGAAACCGGTAATTCTCATTTCACCACTGGAAAACAGGTCAATCATGAGAGTCGTACTTACAGATTAGTTTATTCAGCATGGTCTAGTTCTAAATTTAAAGCAGAGAGGCCATGACTTTTTTGCTGCCACACAAAGTTTACCAAGTTTAAGCAAAATATAACTGTGACTTCTTAGAAATAATGAAAACACCACCCTTTTCTTGTATTAACTTATTTAGTACATGGCTACCACAACCCTAGGGAATCATGGTTTTGTACAGGTGCTGTTAAGAGCTCTATCAAGTGAAACAGTACACACAATACAAACTTCAGCTCCATTCTTCAAAGGAATGCTGAGAAATGATTTATTATTATTATCTCAGCTATAAAAGCTTTTATTTCTTAAAAGAAGCCTTCTCACACCCTTAATTTTCTACTTGTAATTTCTGGAGTTCTCAGTGACCATTTCCCAGTTATTCGCAACTCCCAAATGAGACAAAGTGCTATCACACACATACAATTATGGCATCTACAAAGCTAAAATACAGCTAAAAATCACATATTTAAAATGCAATATCTAACAATTTATAGGTACGTGTGCATGTTTGCTCCTTGTATCTTCCCCCAGAATGAAAAAAACCCCAAATTCCTGTCGTTAAGTAGTGCAGTGTGTGGAAAACTTTGTGAAGATTTTAATTGCAGCCGCTGAAAGGAAGTTCATGATATGTTCATGTTTAGGACTCCTCACAATTTTTCTTTTTCAGTGAAAGAATTCCACGTAACATCACGGGTCAATCAAGTGGCTTCGTCTCAGGAGAAAGTGGAAGAAATCACTTGAAAATGGCTGGAAAAAATCTTCGTTCCAGAAGGAGTTTTGAAAAGGTGGACTCAAGGTCAGCAAAGTGCTAAATGCTGTTCCTGACTTTCACCAATCCCTTGGTGCTCCAGTTCATACAGCAAGTTGATTTGAACAAGCAAAGCTGACTGCCTTAAAGATGCCTTGTAATTGACCACGGTGCATCTGTTAGCCTTGTAAAAATATGAGATATTTTATGGAAAGCTAAGGCATGCTTGTTTACACATCTTAGAAGAGGAAGAACAGATGCTCAGTGCTTTAAAAGATATAAATACATACACTGTGATTTAAGTCATAAAGATGCACAAACACATATCTTTTAGAATCATTCTCAGTTTCCCTTAAGGATATGAAGAGCTGTGCTCGAAGTAGATAGCAGCCTTTATATCATCAAACTACTTTTCAGAACAGGACTTAACCATACAGCAGAAGCATTTCTGAGTTGATTTGTCCCATTTTGTTAAGCCTGTATGCATAAAGAGCGATGATCAAACTAATGAATGTCATAGTGTTTTGGAGGTGACTCTTCTAGCTGGAGAACAAATACTACTATTGACCTGAATCCGAATAAACTGACATTATTATGTGCTAACCAGTCATTTTTATATTAAGAATAAGCTAGCACATGTAGATTGATTATAAAAGCTAAATGCTCTTGGGATCCCCTACACTGAAATTAAGCTCAACAAGCTCCTAGGAAAGCTAAACAAACTGTCCAAGCTTGTGAAGCTTTGTTAAGGCTGGGGATACAGGGAAAAAATAGAAGAGAGGATTTTCAGCTTTTGAAATAGGTCTTCCAAAAAGGTCACCTCGGTTGTTAAAGCACCTGCTGGATCCCTTGCCTGAAAAGAGGTTTATTTTCATTGTTATACCTTAGGAACATATTTATTAATTTGATATATTCAGAGCCAGTTCAGAACGCTTTAGACTGCTGTAGTTGACCTAAGGATTAGCAGACCATACTAAGTCTCTGACTTTTAACAGCAACTTCTCTTCTTGTTTAACTTAAACACTGGTGTTTTACATCTGTAGATCATCAAAGGTGAAGTCATTTACCCAATAGAAGAACTGAAATTTAAACTATAGTAACATAAAGTGTGATAAGATAATTATATTCAGGAAGAAATCAGTGCATTTTTGCAGACGTTCACATATGTTTTCTGGACACAACATGAATGTAGTTTTCAACAATCATTTCAGAATTTTCATCACTAATAATTTCAGATTCTTTTCCTCTGTAAACTTTCAAAATGTATTATTAAATGCACTAAAATGAAGTTTTTACTGAAATTGCACCTGTACAAAGAAATTTATGGTTTAACCCCTTGGAGTCACTGGGATTTACCACGTGAAAGAATAAGGTGTTTTATCAAAAGAATAAATTAACAGTGCTGCATTTTATAACTGCTCATTTGAATTTAACAGTAATTCAGTAAATTTACCCTACTTCATAACACAGGGGTCTGACAAAGAACAAAGTCAAACCTCTGTTTCAAGTCAAAGTTGTTCTGTGATTGAAATACCATAAAAGTAAACGTGACAGGGCTGTCACAACATTGGGTGAACAAGCAACACAGAATGTGGACTGGAAACCAAGTCACTTATAAAATCACTTTTAGAACTTTGTCAAAACTGCACAAAGAGCCTTAATGTGGACTCTAACAGGAAAGACAATTTGATGCTTTCCCCTTAATCATTATTAAAAGTCACTTCAACAGGACTGCAGTTTGGGAAATAACTCCATAATGCTTGTACCTTGCAAACTGTATCTTCCTTACCTACAGCTTCTGTATTTCTACAGATATTCTGTGTAAAAGATTTCTAAGGCTATGAAGTCACCGTAAGCTCTTTTCAATTTGTATGGATTTCTGCTAAAAATAGCGGTTGAATGCATGAATTACTTGGTGGAATTCCATGACCACTTATGCAGAAGGCCAGACTGGATGACCATAATAGTCCCTGCTGGTCTTAAAATCCATGAGTCAATTAATATATGAATCTGATATAATTTAGAGGGTTGTTTTCATGGATCCACTTGAGATTAAATAGAAATGGCTAAGCTTTAATTATTTTAACATCTGATATTTGTCAGGCAAATTACTTCAAAATCAAACCATGACTTTCCATCCTGGTGAAAACATTTAATTACAGTAACTACTAGTAAAATTAGTTCAATCTGGTCTCAAATGCTTTTGGTTAGTGTTAAATACTGACAAGTCTATTTATCATCCCTCCGGGTTCTAATGCTCACTAACATTTCTCACTTCCAGCTGGGAAAATGCTCATGCACTCACCTGCGACAGAGGCAACAAGAGCAGCTACCTGTGTTTTGTGAACTAGTAAGTGATTCCAAAGAGCTGAAGGGTAAGAAATACTATTATTATGAATGCAAAATCTTTCAGAAGAGCTAAAAACATGCATTTGTGTATAAGAACTGTTTTGAAAAGCTCTCAAAACAGTAACTCTAGATCAATAAAACCTAGATGACAAGGTACCTGCAAAGCCTGTTCCAGGAGAAGGCAGCAGTGCTTGGACGCACTATCAGCTGAAGGTATTCTGATTATCAATAGGTCACCTTTCTTTTGATATCATGATCATAACTTTTTGATATCATAATTCACATAAAGAAGATGTTAGAACTGAGAAATATGTTTTCATGCATTCTTCAATCTATTTTTCTTATATCTGCAAATTCTTCAATAACTTTGTTTTACATTGCAAACATCGTTTTGGAAGTGAACTGACTGTGCTAAGTCAAGAAATAGGGAAAGTCAATTGTCTGAGTAGGGGCAGAGTGTTTAAAAGTGAAAAGTTTACTAACAGCAGTGTTATGTTAGGTTTCACTTATGGTTATCAATATAAGCGTGATCACAGTGAGCTGGGGTGGCAGTTTTGCTTTCATTTGTTCATCCTGTGCATTTTCTTCATGACAGTAAATTAAAGTTCCTTTGGAATAGCTCTAGTACTGCAATAGCTGGGAGTAGTGAGGTGAAATATGGCAGAAAAACAACATTCAGCCAAACAAGGTGTCACTGAACACTATGGCAAAAGCTGGGTTTGATTTCAACAAGGTCACATCTTTAAAACATTACACATCCTGAATGCAGAACTGGTTCTTAGATGCTGAGTTTCACTTTTGTGAGAAGGCGGCCTGTTACACCTTGATTTAAATGCACAAACTGATAACAATTACTGTCATTGCTTTAACACGAAGAATTCTACAAACCCACATAGCCAAACTCAAAGCCCAGGAACACCTGAGTAGCTGACTCAAAGTCTGGACAAACAGTCATGAGCTGTTGAAGAGCCAGCTACAACCTACCCAATGGCTTAAGCTGGACAAGTCACACTGAGACATAATTGAACTTATTTGTACTACGTAGAACTAAGTCAAATGAAAAGTGAGCATTTTAATGTTGCAGAAAAAACTTTCATTGTGTTTGTCTAAAATCAGTATGAGATAAATTGATTTAGGATTTTACAGGCATATTACAGACATACGCATGAAGGTAAAGCTAAGGCTGCATATGTAACCTTGCCTTGAGAACTTCTCTCTGCAGAGATTTGAGCAGAAGCTGCTCCTAACAGTTTAAGTTTCCCTGCGTTGTTCTTTTCTAGGACAATATCTCTGGTAGAAAGGTGTACTCAAATGCAAAACATACTTCAGGCTGGTAGTTCTAATCTCCTTTAATCTTCCTCTCTTGATTAACACTAAGGGCTTCTGTGAAGGACAATTGACATGGTGCAATAGGTCATTTTCTGGTCTCAACCTTGACAGTGTAATCAGATAGATGGCATGCTTAATGGAGGTCAGTTAATGCAAAGATTAAAATTAACTGGAAGTCAATAAGGGAATAATAAAGGAAAATGATCACCCTGTTGCTCCTACCTTGTAAGAGTAAACCTTACATTGCAGGCCAGTAGTAAAAAAAGAATAACCTAGTCGCAAGCGATCCAATAGGCCTTCATAAGCCCTCCAGCAAACAATTTAATGATTTCAGGTACCCTTTAAACTAAGTGGCCAATCACTGTTAAATCCTTTGGTATTCGTTGTAATAACATTGATCATGATGAACTCTTTTGGTATTAATGTGGATGTAATATATACCTTTTTAATTATAGAACAAGAAAATCCAATTACCCCTTTGCCTCATCAAAGTTCTTTGCTAGCTGTGACTATTTAAACATACATTATGAAACATTCAAACTGGAAGAGATTTTTGTGCAAAGCAGGGGCCAAGTCCTGCCAGATGCTGACCACTCCATGCAGGAATTTTGGGAGAAAGCAAGCGTGCTGAGCATTGCCGACAAGATGCATGGCTCTTTGCAGTACCAGGCACATGGAAAGGTTGTGGACATAGTGATAAGCTTCAGGAAGACCCTGATTAAAAAGGCAGAAAGCATTTGTTTATATAATGGAGTGGAAGCCATTATGAGCAGTTAATGTGATTATTAGTTGGGACAAATTTTACTCTGTAGAAAAGGGAAGAAAAATGATGAGCTAAGGAAACTGATTTGGGTTTATCTCATCTACCTCCACATTTTTTGACCTTGCTTCAAGAAACAAGTTGTATTCCAGCTGAAGTCAAGTCAAAGCAGAAGCTAGCATCCTCTGGTGCCACTAGCCCACTTTGCAGCCAAGCAACTCAAATGAACAGATAGAGAATCCTAGAACCATGGAATAGTTTGGGTTGGAAGGGACCTTCAAATATCATCCAGTGCAACCCCCCTACAATGATCTCCAACTAGATCAGGTTGTTCAGAACCGCATCCAGCCAGGCCTTGAATGTCTCCAGGGATGGTGCATCTACCACGTCTCTGAGCAATCAATGCCAGTGCTTTACCACCCTCATTGTAAAACATTTCTTGCTGGGCTTTCTTACATGGGTAGACATCTGCTCCCCACTCACTACGCCACGTGGGCAGGGACTATTTACACAAGTAAAACCACCAGGATTTTCTCCTGCATCAATAACCAGAAAGAATTATCTGGAGGAAAAAAAAAACAGAGTAGCCCCAAGAGATCAATTCCTGCTTTGTTATTCAGTTCCTACTTTGGGAAAACTGGCAAGCTGAATTTAGAGTTCCAAATTTCACCACTGGGAAATAAAAGCAAAAACCCCAAAGTTCTAGAATTAAGCAGTCCCTTTTGAGCTGAGCCTCTGCTGTAAATAAAGCCAGCTTCAGAAATCTATAATTACACAGCGTATCCATCAGGTTCTCATGCTCAGTGGGAGTCAACCTTTTGTGAAGGATGAGATCAGCCCATGCCCAGTGATTACACTTCATTAGTTAATACAGTTGTGGAGAGTTGCTCAAATACATTTATTGTTGCCCCCTCCTAGCAACTGGCCAAGCAAACCTCATGTCAGAAACTGAATTTCCTTTCATTTTCATTCTTCTTGGCCACCCTGTCAAGCTCAGTCCCATAAAAGCAATATTTGCCAGAACACTTTCAGCACAACTTCATAACGTCACCAAGAACGCAAGATATTGCGGGAAGCTGATATTGAAGGGAAGCTATTAGGTGTTTTCTCCTATTCCAGTTGAAAACTACCACAAAAATCATACACAAAAGGAAGGTTTAATGACACCTCCAGTAGATTAATCTAGGCGTAGTTGTCCCAAATGGCAAGCTATAACGGAGGTAGCAAAGCACACTGCTTGCAGGTAGGTATACTTGGGATCAGGGGAGTTATGTACTTACTGTGATATATAAATATACTTAAACAATACATGCTTTCACAGCAAAATGGCACTGTAATCATGTCAGACTGTAATTTGTAAGATATCACTGAACATTTACGAGATAATTGCCTGATTTCTATTGCTCCACTGCAACTAGAACCTGTTAATCTCAGAAGCCGCATTCAGAAAGAACAATACCAAATCTTCACAATGCTTTAATGCTACATGAGGCAGTATAGGATTAATAAAGATATCTTAAATGTATGAAATGTTGCTCTTCCTTTAAGAATTACGTTATCAAAATCTTTCTTAACCATGATTTGAATAAAGCCTTCATTACTCACAGTCCAAAGAAGTTCATTAGGAGAAGACCACTTTGGAAAGCATTCAACCAGCTGGCCTTTCTTCTCAGCAGTGAATTACATTAGCTACTTCCTAGTTATTTAAATCTTGAAATAAAAGATGTAAACGCTACAGTGACATCTTAAGATCATCGGTAAGGCAGGTCTTGCATGCACAAAAATGCCCAGCTGGTGCAGAGATAAAACAGATTGATAATTAGTGGCAAAATGTAACATTTCATCAGGAATAGTTTGAATAATCCAATTTATCTTTGTCAGATATGCACCACATATTTTTTTTCCTCTCCCCCCTCTTTCCTTTAGAAGTTCTTTGTTCTTTAACATAATATTATCATTTCAGCCTCCTAATTAAAGCTCCAGTTGGTCGGACCTGCCTTGATGTCCCGCCGCAGATCGGAGCCTGACTGCACTGCACGGAGATAAGGTGCCTGCCCTGAGCCACACGCCACCACTAACTACCGCAGCGCCCGCTGCCTCCCACCACCCCACGGAGGCTGTAACGGGTTTGATACGGGGGAGATCAAAGCCAGAGGGTTTGAAGGGAGGAGGGCCTGGCTCTGCTGGCTGGTCTGTGCGAGTGGGGCCGGCATACAGCAGCTGAGCAGCGAGTTCCCAAAGCAGGAAAAGCATCCTGACAGCGTGGGCTTCTACAGGCTCGGCTTCCTAATTAACTGATACACATGCTCCGTCCCCCCTCGCTGCTCCAGAGGCTCCAGGAGGGTTTGCCAAGAGGGATAAGAAAAGCCTTGAAAAAAGGAGGGTGAGAGTGGAGTAAGTGGGGCAGGAGGGGATGCAAACACATCCAGCGGTGCTACTGATGCCGCTTCCACTGGTTCCCCCATGGCGAGAGGTAGGACCAGCATCATGCAACTGGTATTGCCTTTCTTGTCGTAGCCTCATGCTTCTCCTCTTGGAAAAGGGGGATTCTGTGCCTGTGTAGCTAGCGGAGCTCCTTAACATCTATGATGGGAATGGCAATGCTTTTCACAGGAGCGTAGCATCTTTGAGAAGCTACAGCAGGACCGGTGGTAAGGGTCATGACACAGGGCAGAAAGGAGATAAAACCAGCCACGCAGGTACCTGCTACCACCCTTTTCAGAGGTCCTTCTGCATGAGAGAGGGCTCCTGTGTTAGAAACTCAGGGGTGCAGAGATCATCCTGATTCCACTGCAACTGCAGTCAAACACCCGCTGTCTTTCACAGCTCCAAACTTTAGCCCTGGTGCAGCTGAGGGTATTCCTTAAGCAAATGCTGCTTTAACTGTGCCCAGTGCGGAGGCCACATTTACTTCAGAAGTACCAAAGACACCAAAAGAGCTGCTCTTGCAGAGCCACTGAATGCCTTTCATAGAATCACAGAATTGACAAGGCTGGAAAAGACCATTAAGCTCATCAAGTCCAATCATTGCCCAGCACTGCCAAGGCCATCACGAACCCATGGCACCGAGGGCTTCGCCTACAGAGCATGTGAACACTTCTGGGGTGAGGACTCCAGCACTGCCCTGGGCACCCTGTTCCAATGCCTGAGCACCCTCTCAGTGAGGAAACTTTTCCTCTGGGACAGCCCTGCCCAGCACAGCCTCATTTCCCAGCCTAGATGTGCACTGCCGTGTCAGAGAGCGGCTTACAAATACATGGAGTTCCCAGCCAGATTTGAGCAAAGCTGTGCTCTCGGAAGCACTACAGTAACCAAACATCTCACCTGGCAAAGACAAGCCTGAAAGGTTTTCCATCAGCTCTTGTAACACGTCCTGCTCCTCATCTGTCTTGTGCTTCAAATGCATGCTTACACTTGTAGAACGCCATGCATAGTGCCCCTTGGTCAGCACGGCCGTGTCTTACACTGTGAATGAAGAATGAAGAAACAAAGATGCATTTGTGACTTGCAACAGCAATAACTCATGCCAATCTCATGCACTTAAAAACGTTCACCGTGCTGTTGGCTATAACTTGTACAATTCATCAAATAAAAGCTGCTCCACATGCAATGCATTGACTTTTTCAATTTCAACTGACACTAATGAAAATACATATATTTATTAAAAATATTAATTTGAGGACCTAGATTTAAGTTTCGTACTAGTTCCATGCCAAACTGTCTTCAATAAGAGATGGAAGTCATGTAATCTGCACCTCTGATATGATAATGATATCTGTACCTCCCAGAAAGTAGGTCACAGTAATTCTTCACAGCAGTTTTTGTAACCTACTCAGGGACTACAAGGCCAGCTATTTTAAAGATAATTCTAAATTTCTTTAATAAGATTTTATTGGCTTCAGATAATTGATCCGATTATTGAAACCTGGGGAAAGTGCTATTGACCTGAATATATACATCACTAATTCTCTTTTTTAGATGAATTTAGGTCATTCCAAACTTATTGTCTCTGCTTAATGCCAGGCAAGGGGCTCATACAGGCCTGGCAAACAGGCAGTGGTCCCATACTTGTGCATTTCCCGTGGTCCTGCTCTTTCCAAACTACACAGGCAGCTCCTTCCTCCCTCTCTCACTGTGGGTCAGGGGACTTTAAGCCTGTGGTAAGCACATTAGGGCTGGCTTCACTTTGACAATCAGTGACAAAAATGCATTTGGCTTCTTTAAATCTTTAAATCCTTTTTTCTTTTCTCATTTTGCAGCATCAGCAGATGTCCAAACCTCTGCAGTTGCCTGTCATCTTGTTTCTGGTACTCCAACCACTCCGATTGTTTTTCCACCTTATTCTTTGCTTACTTTCCATACCATCACCTCTAAGACTTTCTTCCATCACCTATGAAATGTTTGTTTCCACTGAACATAGCCCAAATGGCCCTCCCACACTCCACTCAGAGAAGGAGAGCCACAGCTTGGGACTCACAGAACCATTAGGGTTGGAAGGGACCTCTGGATACCATCCCATCCAGCCCTGTGCCAAGGCAGGCCCACCTAGAGCAGGTTACATAGGAACGTATCCAGGCAGGTTTGAGATGTCTCCAGAGAGGGAGGCTCCACAAACCCCTGGGCAGCCTGCGCCAGTGCTCTGCCACTCTCAGCATAAAGAAGTTCTTCCTCATGCTGAGGTGACACTTGTGTTTCAGTTTATGGCCATTGCTCCTCGTCCTGTCACTGAGCACCACTGAAAACTCATTTCTAGTGACATCTCCCCATCATATCTCTTACGCATTACCTGCTTTGTGTGCAGGCCACTACAGTGTGCTTAAGAGAAGACATCAACTCTACCACGTGGGTCCTTTTGCAGACTTCCCTGTGAAGTGATGGGCACTGTTTCAGAGCAGATGATCCACGGAGATCCTTCCTGTCCCAATGGGTGGAAGAGCTCTGGCTGTCCTCCGTTTCCGCACAGGCTTGCTGCCGTGTGGACTCACATCCACACACAGAGAAAAGCTTTACCTAGGAAGGGGAAAAAAATGACATTTCTCCAGTTCTTGCAGTTTATCAAGGCTCAGTCCAGGGTGGTCGAGCTGCTCTGATTGCCTGGGTATGCCCCGCTGGCTGGGCTATTGCTCACCCTATTTCCTTGCTTAAATGCAGTGCGCTTGATTAGATCTCACACACCAGCTACAGCGGTGACGGGCAGGATAGAAATACACAGAGAGACAGAGAGCTGGAACAGCCTCATTCCCACTGGTCATATATAATGTTACTGTAATTATTTGTACAGCCGTGTCCTGGACCTGCCTCCATCATCCCAGATCAGTTCCTGATGAGTGACCTTCTGCAGAAGCTGCGTGTTGCATTCAAGAGGAGTTAGGAAATAAGTCACAATTGGTTTATTATCGTTTTATCCACTCCTCAGCTGTAGAGTTCTCAAAACAAACCTTTCCTTGCCTTTAATAACCTCACTTTTAATGGGACTATGCAGAGGATTTTTTCTTTTTACTTGGATTTTGCTTTTTGCAAGGATTTTTTTCCTTCTGTACAAACTCCAAGCTCCATTCCTGCTACTTTAGGCATTTTTTTGTTCAGATAGTTTCCGTCCTGAAGCAAAAGACTTTCTCTAACTACTGCAGTTCCAGCCCCTTAGCAGCTCCAAGCTGATGGCTTGGATGACCTCTTTGCATGACTTGAAGTTCTGAAATGATAGGGAGGTTTTGTCTAAATGGGCATCAACACCAAGCTGCAAAGTATTAAATTATCACCAAGTTCAAAATAAAAGTAACTATGAAGTTGCCTTTGAACATCTCTCTCCATCCTCCTGTCAGGCAGTTGTAGGAAGCCATCAGGTCCCCCCTGAGCCTTCTCTTCTCCATCTGAACCCCCAGGTCCCTCAGCCGTTCCCCATCACACTGTGCTCCAGGCCCTGCACCAGCTCCGTTGCCCTTCTCTGGCCCCGCTCCAGCACCTCAATGTCTCTTTTGTAGTGAGAGGCCCAGAGCTGAACACAGGATTTGAGGTGCAGCCTCACCTGTGCCCAGCACAGGGGAAAAATCACTGCCCTGGCCCGCTGCTGCACTGGTGCTGGTACAGGCCAGGATGCTGTTGTTCTTCTTGGCCGTCAGGACACAAGCTGCTTGTGTTCAGGACACCCCCAGGGCCTTTTCCACGAGCAGCTTTCCAGCCACTCTTCCCCAAGCCTGGAGCATTGCATGGGGTTATTGTGACCCAGGTGAGGGATCCAGCGCTGGGCTTTGTTGAACCTCATACACACCACTGGCTTTGGCCCATCGATCCTGCCTGTCCAGATCTGCATGGTCCTCAATGGTCTCTCAGTCT
Organism: Psittacus erithacus; assembly: GCA_009867235.2. NCBI lineage: Eukaryota > Metazoa > Chordata > Aves > Psittaciformes > Psittacidae > Psittacus > Psittacus erithacus. The sequence continues at coordinate 37,265 of WYDI02024311.1, forward strand.
GGTCAGGAGTTTTTCTATCAGCAGCATATGGTGGTGGTGAGGAAACCTCTGCACAGGGCTCAGGTACCTGTGCAGGACATGATAAGTCCCATCTATGCTGGAGACCAGAAGGTGACTGCCAGCTGCTGACCCAGAGCCATCCTGAGCTTGCAGCCTGGAAGGTCCACCAGAGCTTTACTCTGCTTTCATTTCTCTTTGTATTGTTGTGGAATTGCATGCTCTATAAATAAATAGCCAGAAACCAAACCAAACCTATGGGAGTCCTGAGGGGTTCCCCTTCTCTGCACACACTCTGTCCATTTTCAGGGTCCCACTATCTTTGCTTCAATCCTTTTCTCCTTTCTTCTGTTGCCTAGAGGGGACAATTTGTCGCTAAGCAAGAGCAAATCTCAAACATCTGAGAAAATCATAAGCAGGCTGCAGTCCCTCATGAAAGCGAAGAAAACAAATGTGTGACAGGCAAAATCAACTATCTTTAATTTATTTATCATGGAAAAGCTAATTGCAATCCTTCTTAGAAGCATCAAAAAGTGCCTCAAAGTGTTGCAAAGCATACGAGCGTTTAGGCCACCCCCTGGGTTTATTCCAGCTGGCTCCTGGTACCCTGTCTGATGCTGAAGGAGATGGCTTGACCCTACAGGCTTCATCCCTCCAAAAAAGTCCCTTTCTGGGGCGCCGCTCCCCATCACCCTTAGCTCAGGCAGTGGCAGAGGATGTGTTCCTCTACGTTCCCATTAAATATGTACATATATTATCCTAAGACACTGTTTGGGTTAGATGTAAGAATAAACAAGTCTTCAGCATCACGAGGAGGTTTGTAATTTGGCCAAAAACTCCTTTAAGAATTAAATGTGCCCTTGGAGTTGTCCTATCGCATTCAACAAGTGCAGCTCCTGAAAGCACCTCAACAGAGTCAACTCCTGCTGATGCTCCTGAAAAGAACTGAACAGAACTGATAATGTTACCTGGGATTTTTATAAAAAACCAAGTTTCTACAGTAAGATAAAACCCTCAATTAAATTTTATGATCTGGTATAAAAGGTGTTGTATAAAGGTTGTTATTTTCTATTAACAATAAGGGGTCTTTTTAAGGCTCTCAGTTCAGCATGTGTTTTCTCAGGCCTGATTTAAGACAGACAGACCTAAGACTGAGCCAGAAGCTGATTTTCCTGAAAGTCAAACGAAACATCAGCTCTGAAGAACATTGGCATAGCAAGGGGGAAAATATTCCCCTTCTCTATTCCAAGATGCGCAGCACATGGACATGGGAAAGCTGGACCGGAGATGCCGAAGGCAGAAGCTGCACATCCAACATGAAAGCACCCTGATTTCAACACTGGCCAACTTGGAAAAGTATAATAAAATACTTGTAGGATCTTCTACTTCTAGTGTCTTTAGTGTTATTCTTTTAGTATCTTCTACAAATACTGGCCCCCAATACTGGGGATCGCTGCAAGTTCACAGAACTCTTTCTTTGCACTGTTCGATAGTGAAAAAGCATTAAACATGTGCTGTACTAAAATAATATCTAATAAATGTAGTACAGAAATGGTATTTTTTCTCTGTTTTACATGTATTATTTTGTGATAGACGCGCAAGAAAGATCCCTATAAATCTCCATATCTCAAACTTGGGGTTTCACTTTCTCTTTGTTGATCCTTCCCAGTGAAATAATTGCAAGTCTAGTTCGCTTGTGTAAAATCAATATCCTCCTGCCAGTGGTAATGGGACATGTGATAACATAAAGACAGTCCCTCTCCAAAACAAATTACTGATTCTTCCTATTAATCATTTCTGAAGTTTGTTTTTCCTTTATTCCAAACCAAAAATAAGCAAGGAGTATGCTCTTTGTATGCATAAAGCGATCATTTGAGAGAGCTATAGATTATCTGTGTATAACCAAAGCTTTCATCACAGGTTTATGTTGGATGGGCTGCAATGCTTTCTATAAACTGTAAATGGTTTATAACTCAGCTGCATGCTGAGATGTGTCATTGAGTTTGCAAATTAACAAAGTAAATGAAGGAGTAGAGGAAAATACCCCTTTGTTTTTCCACCAAATAGAAGCCATCATCTTTTCAGGGACTGAATAAATGTGCCATTTCCAATCTGAAAACCATGGTTTCACTAAATTCTCAGAGCACAAATAAGATGCTTTAAAGGAAACATCTGTAATATTGGGATGTTTCAGAATCCCTTTTTCAAAATCACTTTTAATGCAAAAAAAGTTTCATCTACTTCATTAAAAATCCCACTTTCATTCATCCATTTGAGAAACAGCGAAACAAATATTACTTATGCCAAACAGAGCTGGGATATACACCGTGATACACACTAACCTGGTGATGCTGACTTAGTGGCAAAGCAAAAGCAAGTTAAAGTCAGTGTGAAAAGGAAAAAGTAAGAATGAAAACACCTAAATTAAAGAACTCTTTCTCTGCAGCAGCTCTGACTGTCATCAGGGGATAAATCAATTTGCAGCAGCTGTGGACAGCTATTTAAGTGTGAGCCCTGAACAGCTTAATTGGGGAAGTGCGTTAAAAGCCGAAGGCACAGAGTCACACCAAGTTCAGGGTATATGTGAAGGTGTGTGTGCATGCACAAGCACACATGTGCATGTGTGCGCACTTCTATGTGGACCTTAAGAAAGTCTCTTGCACTGAATTCCTGGGGTCATCAATCACAGGATGGTTTGGGTTGGAAAGGAGCTTAAGATCATCCTGTTCCAACCCCCTGCCATGGGTAGGGACACCTCACACTAGACCATGTCACCCAAGGCTCTGTCCAACCTGGCCTTGATGATCAATGAAGTTCCAAATATTGCTCTTACCTGATTTGCAGAACTCTCTCAAATAAAAAGCAATAAAAAAGCTGATGCGGGGGGGTTATGGGCCTGACTTAAATGTTAAATTTGAAGTTTTAAAAAAGCCAGGCCTATTTTCTCATTTGAGAATGGTGGTGATGGAGAACAGAGTCCTGGTGCTAAGGGCATATCCAGCTCTGGCAACAGCTTCCAAAAGCCTTGGAAAAGATTCAAAAGATGTTTCAAAGGAATGATGCAACCCTGGGAAACACCTTACTCAGGACCAGCAGCTCACGGAGAACGAGATTCCACATCCCTTAGCTTTACTTCATCTAAGGCAGATATTGCAATCCAAATCTCTAATTGCTCGGTCTTTAAACCCATGAGACTCCAAACATCATGAACTCTCTCAGGAGACCTTAGAGCAGCTTCCAATACCTAAAGGGACCCACAAGAAACCTAGAGAGTGACTTTTTACAAGAACATGTAGTGATAGAACAAGGGGGAATGGTTTTAAACTGCAGAGATTTATATCAGATATAGAATCATAGAAGAGTTAGGGTTAGAAAGGACCTTAAGATCATCTAGTTCCAACCCCCCTGCCATGGACAGGGATGCCTCACACTAAACCATGGCACCCAAGGCTCTGTCCAACCTGGCCTTGAACACTGCCAGGGATGGAGCATTCGCAGCTTCCCTGGGCAACCCATTCCAGTGCCTCACCACCCTCA